>VDFB02024815.1:0-47857 GCA_007258455.2 Sequoia sempervirens
GCTATTAAATAGGGAGTTAGTAAAAAATGAAGTATCTCGAGCAAATGGACGCCTATGTGCTCAAAAGATGACTTTTCGGAATCGTTGAAGTCTCACGATGAATCTCAGAGCTTCACCCGGGTTGTCAACTGAAGTTCCAAATTTGCTTATTTATAAATAGCAATTTTCTATTTTTAACACCCTTGCTAATTGCATGATAATAAATATTTTATTATTATTTGAGCTTCCAGTCAGTGGCAGTGCAACTGAAGGGCAACCAATCAGAGAACTATTATTGTCAGGGTTTTGAATTCTTGCAGTTGTCAGATTAATGCGAATTTCATCTTCTTTAAGCATGACGCCTTCTTCATTTATCATTCATATTTTCAAGAGAATTCGTATTTTTCAAGGAGATTCATATTTTCTTCAAAGGGAAAATCGTAATTCTCAAAGTCAAAGGAAATTCATAATTTTGAAGCAAAATTCGTTTTTCTTCAAGGCAAAGGCGTATTTTCAAGCAAAATTCGTTTTTCTTCATTCACAAGGCGGATTTTCAAGGGAGATTCGTATTTCTCAAACAAAGGCAGATTTCTCATCTATTTGCAAAGGCGATTTCTCCAATCACATTCTTTTGCAGGTTAAAGTTCCGCGATTGTCAACAATCTAAAAAAGAATCTAAAGTGATTTTCTACGGAAGGCGCATAAAAAGCGTCTTTTCATCCTTTAATCTCCAGTTCTCCACGAGAATACAAATTGCCATTTCACGAAATTGGCGAATTTAGCGATCTCGATATCTGGATCATTCTCATATAATTTCCTCGAGTTAAAAACGTGCGTTTGATTTTTCACAAATTTTTAACTTCAGAACGTTCGTTCTTGAGTTACTAATTTTCTCAAGTGAAAATCTTTGTACGATCGAGTAGAAGTTGAATTTTCGCAAATCTGACTTTCTGGGTTGTCTTAGAATCCTTTTGTGGACAAAACCCATATCTCAGATTTTTCGCTGAAAATAATTCTTCGAAAGGCTATTTTTAACTCTCGCAGGCTATTTTTAGCTTTCCAGAAATCTTGTTAGAACATAGTCAAGTTCACAGTCAACAGGCGAGTTTTTCAGAGTACAGTACACATAGACTGAATTCAAGACCGAATCGGTCTTAATTCATGACTTCATCAGAAAAGCTGAAACCGATTTGTATCAAGCTGCAGAAAAGATGTTGGCTATCACTTCAGTTACGGAGCCGCCAAAATTGCCAGTCAGTGAAATGCTAGTTTGAGTGTGCGAAGATTGCCAAGATTGCTCAAGTTGCTGACATTCAGATGTTGACGCAGTTAACAATCCCGTTGAGGGATTGGTTGCTCGAAATCGCGACCAGTAGACTTCAGTTTCCACCTCTCAGGATAGACATTACACACACGAGTTGAACTTGCTGTTACCCTTTCAAGTTAACTCGATGTTTTCATCACATGCATATCTATTTTGAGATTCGCCTTTCACACTTGGAGTTTCTTTTAGGGTTTTACGTTAACTGATGATAGTCTTCCAGTTAACTCGTTTTCAATAAGGACGTGCATGCTCGCACAATTGTCCATTTTTAGATTAGATGTTTCAGTTAACTGATGGTAGTTTCCCAGTTGACTGTATAGTTTACTTCATTAGGGTTTGGCAGCGAATCTTGCATGCATTGCAAGAACTGTAGATGACTCGGTGATTTTAGGGTTCCTACACCTTGATGTATATAAATAAGAGCTTTTGCTCATTTGTAAATAACTTTTGCTTGAGAGAGAAATATATGCTGCGCCTACCTTGCCCTCAATATTGCTCTTTTTGGTACTTGTTCATGTGTCTTCACTATTGCAATTGATTGTTATGCCACATAGGGTTTCGAAAGATTGTAATGCTGAATTCTTTCCATAGTTTAGATATATCTGTTTGAACATCTTTATCATTGAAGTCAATTGTTATGCCACATAGGGTTCCAAGAAATTGAGATGATAAATCTGTTTTGTGTTAATTTACCATTGTGATCAATCGTTATGCCACATAGGGTTTCGAGAAATTGCAGTGATAAATCTGTTCTGTGAATCTTTATCATTATAATTGAAGGTTATGCCACATAGGGTTTCGTGAGATTGTGGTGATAAAGGCTGTTTGTGAAGACTTTACTTTTTCAATCGAGTGTTATGCCACATAGGGTTCCATAAAATTGTCTTGGTAAAGTCTTAAATCTGTTTTGTGCCCAATAAGCTGGTTTAAATTGAGATGATAGTTGCGCCACCTTGCCCTCAAGTAGAGAATTTAAACCCGTTTATCGCCGCTAGTCAAACCCCCGCCTCCATTTCCTCATACCTGCTTTTCTGAGGAAATGATAGATTTAAAGTAGTTAGCTTAGTTGTAGTTAATGATCACAACCAGAAAAATTTAGTCGCAACGTTTCTTGGTTTTCTTAACCTTGTGCCTCTTCCACCGAGAACAAAAAGATAGGACTTAGATTACTTTTCTTTTCCATGCATTCCAGCACAACGAGGGAGCTTCCCCTCCTAATTTGAAGAGCACTCATTGCGTAGTGTACATAGCTGTCCGTACAAACCTGCACTCCAAAGGTGTTAGATTTTACGCCAACATTCTCAAAGCCTCAATATATAAGCTTCAATTGGCAACTGAATCACTTCAAATTCCAAGAAGTTGAATCACTTCAACTTCCAAGAGGGACGCCACCTTTAAGCATTTTACTTTTTGAAATAATAAAACTTTATTCAACCTCCCTTTAGGCGTCCAACTTAATAATGCAATAATAAAGTATTTAATAAATCATTAAATGCACAATTGACCCCATAATGTCCCCTCTTTAAAAACAACATGAAGTTATCACTCCTAGGCGTGGGGTACAACTAAGTAACATAAAATTGACTGAGTATAAACTTAGTCCATTGAGATAACCAAAGCCAAACTGAAACTGAAGGATAGCAAGATGACTTGAGCTGATGCTGCATATGATGCCACTGCCAAAATTAGACTTACTAAAAATAGCCAATGCCAAAAATACTAAGTTCGCTTCAAAACCATCAGAAAGCCAAACTGAACAACCGAACTGCAAGGGATTGAACTGTTGCTAAACAGATACTGCCAAAAGATAGACTTGCTAAAAATAGCAAACTGCTATAAATAGAAAGTTTGCACAACAACCTCTGAACGCCAACTGAGTAATATTTGAAAGAGGAAACCCTAATTTTCCGCTTCAGCTTAGCCTACAAATTTCCAGAAATAGGCTAAATCCAAATGAAGAGCGTAGGGCTAAAATGGGGACATTACAAATCGGATGTGGTACTTGGTGTGCAATGGTTGAAGTCTCTTGGAAGGTTTGTCCAAGACTTCAACAAGATGGTGTTAGAGTTTACTCATATGGGTAAACACATTGTGCTTAAGGCACTTGAATATGAGACTAAAAATGGGACAGCGAAGAGCATGTTAGTTTGCTCTAACTTTGATGACTCCAAAGGTATGGATACAAGGAAATAATTAAGTCCTAATTCTCTAATTTATAACAGCAGTGATTCATCCTCCCTTTTTCATTATTTTGGTGCTTCTAATCATAGGGAAATGAGTCATGATAATTCTATTATGGTGGGTACACATGATGCATGCTTTGGCCATGATAAGTCACATGATATATCTCATGTTAGGACTGGGTTTAGACACTTTGGAGCAGCGGATATGACTCAATCCCAAATGTTGAATGATGATTGGCTAGAGAGAGCAAGGCAAGCCAAGTTGATGGCTCATCAAGCCAAGCTCCATCTTCAACAGGATTTTGATTCACACAACTCCACGGATGATGAGAAGCAAGAGCTATCTAACATCCAAAATTCTGAGTTTTCAGTTGATGTTGACAATTTCATTAAGGTGTATCATGATTTTATGGGTGATATATTCAATAAATCAGCCACTCCTGGTTTGACTTTGGGTATTAATGGAGACAATACAACTATGGATTTGTCACCTATTTCATATGTTTATATAGCTGTTTATTGGTTGGGTTGTGACATAATTTTCATGGATTCATGGTTGACAGTTGACACGTGGCTGTCCTACATGGTTATACATTGTATATTCAGATTTATCTGGGTCGACATCAATTTTTGGGTTGGATTGGAGTGTATGGAGACACGATCACTTGATAGGTAAGGTGTATGAGATGGGTTAATTTTTTATGCATGTGTATACAGACATCATTGACTTCACTTTAGTTGCAGGTCTGATTTATAATAGCAGCCTTCAGGTGGGAAATTTGACAGCTCATGAGAGGAGTTTTCAGTATGTCACACACCTTAGGATAGCAGACTATGATAGCATCTACGAAGGAAAACGTGGAAGGTACAAATTTAAGGTGGGTCTCATGTTGGTGATCAGCCATCTCCCATCTTTACATGGTTTCAATCATCTTGTTGTCCTGCAAGAATATGTGATAAGAATTGAAGAACCACTTTGCATGCAAGGTTTGACATTGTGCCTTTGTTTCATAACAATATCATTCCTTGATCACACTTGGATAGTATATTTGGTAAATGAAGAAGACATCATGGAGCATGTAGAGGACAATAGTACTTCATATTTGAACCTTTGGGTTTTGAGTTACAACACAAGGATAGAGGGCTGCTCTACATTTTTGAGCATGGAATTTTCAGCCATAGTTCATTGGGTTAGAGTTCTCACAATGGTGATAGATGGTTGTTTCATACTATTGGGGAATTTGGAAAGATTGGGATCATTCTTTCTTTGTTAGAGGTTGGCATAATGATGAGCTCCCATCATCCTTTGACATTAGGGGTACCTGTGGTTTCTGCTGGAGTGAGGTTCTCAGTTGGATAGATGATGTTCTCATTTATAATAGCAACACATGGCAGATTGACTTGATTGATTATGCACTTAGGATGATTTGGGATTGTGGCATTCACATGATTGGTACATTGTTTCTTATGGATCATAATGAGTTGCTTCGCAACTCCAGGCATAGCACAGCAAATTGGCGGAGCAGCATTCTTGAGGTGGATATCGGAACCCGGTATTTGGTTTCGGCATGCAAGTGCAGATTGTTTGAGGGCAAACAATATCCCGGAAGGGAGGACTATAATGTCCCTTCCTTAGGCAGCTCAGACTATAGCAGAGGTTGGCCTACTATTAGGGTTCCCATAGGTCAGTAGAATGGTTAGGCGGACTCAACCAAGGGATGCGGAGCTTAGCTGGACGCTTTACGAGCCGTTCCGTTTGGAGTTCAGTTAATGAATCCAAGGATAAATTGGAAATATTATAGTTTGCTTTAATGGAATAGTAAAAGTGAATAGTAACAGAGAATTATAAAGTGAATAGTGAAAAGTACCCCCATCCTAGTGAAACAAAGTTGTTTTTAAAAAGTGGCCCTTTCTTTTGATGAGGAAAAGACCCTTGAGGAGGAATATTTTATTATATTTTATAAAAAAAAGCTCATGGGAGGTTATAAAGTGAATTTTGGGCTTCTATTTTGGCATTCTATTGTCATTTTTCATATTAGCATTTGCAGGTAAAGCTCTGGAGAAGGGTTTCAATAGTGTTTCAGCCTTATGGCAATGAAAACTCTCAAAGGCTATCGTGAATTGCACGAGAACCCAGTTCACCTTTGAGGAGGGCCTACCTTGGGTCTTCGTTTGGGCTTCATTGGAGGAGTTTCAGGTAGTTATTTTTCAGATCTAAGTTTGCAGCAATGTTATATCATCATACTTCTTCAGATCAGAGGCAGTCATTGATAGATCGAACCTCTCCTAGGCCAATACTATCACATATTTGCATCCTACTTGCTGGCAGCAGGCAGCTAGGGTTTTGGAGGTCAGATTTGTCAATTTGGAGAGAAAATTATTGGATTTTGGTGACTGATTTTGCTAGCCGTTCCATCCTCAAGGGCAGTCGTACCATCTATGTCACTGCTAGGGTTTGAACAAAATATTGGAGGAGCAGATCTGATTTGTAATCCTGTATTTCACTAGAATTTCATCAATAAAATTCAATTGCAAGTTAGCATTGGACTACGGGTATTACTAGTTGATGAATGGTATTCCTAAATTTTTAATTTTACAATTTTATGCATTGCATTCATATTTGGTAAAACTCAAAAATTCCCAAAAAAAAAATAAATCAGAAAAACGCAAAAACAAAGCAAAAACAAGAACCTACCTATTCGCTGGTCAAAGACTTTGAAAAGACAAAACTCAGAAAAATCAGATCAGATTTGGGTTGGGGATCTTTCATACTCCCTTCACCTTGGTTTCCATCATTTCCATTGCCCCCGTTATGACCATTAGTACCATTGTTGTCAGCATTGTTCCGATCAGCCATCAATTGAGTAAGGAGTTGAACTACCTATTGTTAACCCCTAGCAAGGTCATTTAGGATCGGCAGTGTGCTACCCTCAAGCGGTTCACACCTGTCACCCATGTTTTCTTCTTCTGATGATGATTCTGAATCAAATAGATTAAATGCTTCTTCTCTTACCCTACTTCTCCTATATGTTATGTAAGCCTGATCTTCCGGATTCATAAATATGCATGAAAACTGAAATCACTGAACACCCCAAAACACACAGGCTAGCAAGAAGACCAGTTCTGCTACCACTGTAACATACCCTTCCCAAAACGTATGAAGTTTTTGTGATTATTTCAGTTTGTCAGATGTTTCATTTTGACAAATAGAGTTCATACTTCATTGCCATGCAAACAATATAACAATATGCAAGAGTAATGCTTGAACAGACTTGATAATCAGACTTATAACTTCATTCTTCACAAATCATACTGACATGCATTTAGGTAAGTGCTGATGCAAGTTACAGACCTCAGATTTCTTACACAGAAGAACGACAGAGTATAGATTTCATAGTTTCGACATTGGATACAGCAAACTTAGTACATAATTTCCACTTTATGACTGCCCAGTTTGTGACAGCAATACAAAATGACTTACAGCCCTATATCAGACTGTTTGGACAGCACTACATTCACTTCATATGGACTGAGATAAACTTGTTTGCTATAGCTGAGCACAACTTGCATTATAACTATCAAAATCTGAACACAACTAGATAGGAGGTTGCAATGTTATCAAACCTGGAACTGTTCACACGTCTGTAAATGGTTGCAGCAGCCAGAAAAATGTCTTGAGACCCTGGAAAATGACCACGCCCAGCAACCATAGACTTCATGCGACCTTCATAAGAACCAAATACATCTAAAGGACCTCACATGCAGCCTTATTTGGTTTGTAAATGCAGCAATAAGGGTGTGCCAGATGCTAAGGATTTACGCCAAGACCCCAACCAATCTCATGTCCCTGTTGGTGAAGTCCACAATCCAAGAAATGGTAATAAATGGTCTGATGAAGATCTGCGACCTCTCCAGGAAGCTCACGCCCAGGCAACCATTCTTCTTGCTCACTTAATCTCTGCAAATGCTTCGCCCAGTATGTAAATGGCAGAATAGGGCTTCAATAAGTCCCACGACCTGTATAACTCCTCCTATAGACTCAAACCTCTGCTCATAACCAGACGCCTAGGGTTTCAAAAGTCCCACGGCTTCCATATCAACACACCAGCTGATAGCATCGAATAACAAACTCACAATATGCAACTTCGACGCCAAGAGGCTAAGCCTATGGGAATATTTGTTATAATGTTCTTTGTGGGAGGATGTTCTTTGTTAAATATCAACACACCAGCTGATAGCTTCCATATCAACACACCAGCTGATAGCATCGAATAACACTCAGAATATGCAACTTTGTGGGCGATCATCCTCCCACAAAGAACTCACATATAGAAAGGCAATGATATCTCTCATACCAGTTCAGTGTCTTCTTTAATCTGAAAGCGTGCTTCCTATGACAATTAATATGCTTAACTTAGCTTTCAAACAAGGGCATATGGCTTATTAACTATCGCAGCTCATAAATGGAATCTCAATTCCTTGCATCTCATTTGATTCCAACAAGTTGGTTTACTTTGACATTAAGTTAAAATTTCTGATTTGTGCCAACCTCTCAAAGAGTATACTCAATGTTTAGATTTGAGAGGGGGGAAACCAAACATTTCCTATTTGCAAGTCTTTGGATCTAATGCCTAGGCCCACACTTTCAACAAAGGTCATCACAAGCTACAACCTGAGAGTTGCAAATATGTTCTAGTCAAATACAACGAATGCAAAATCTATTGTTTATACAATCCTTCATCCAAAGATATTTCTATTGAGGAAAATTTTATCCTCCATGAAATATCTCTTATGTGTCCATCATGCCACTTTCAAATTCACTTGTCTCTAAGAATTCCTACACATTTACCTCTATTCCATCTCTGGCTTGCAATGAGGAGGCTTCTACCACTTAGCCAATGGTCATTTTTTCCTCTACTCTACATTGCGTAGAAGATATTCCACTACTTAGTTTGCACTTCGAAAAGATGTTTGCTCAAGTGAAGAGCTTCTTATTGACGATCTAGATCGTACTAAAATCAGATGGTTAATAAGCTGTCTATAAGACACCAATTCAAGTGTAGCTATTGTACAAGATGTTACTCCTATACAAAAGGAACTTGGAGAGAAGCATGGCATGACTTGATCATGGCTACATTGACGTCTCATGGCTCAACACAGAGATCCTATATCTATAATCAAGCCCAAGACCATGCTCAATGGGAAGACCTGCAAGCAGAGTATGATGCTCTTATGATGAATGACACTTGGGAACTTGTTCCCTATCCCAAGAATGAGAACATTGTCAGATGCAAGTGGGTCTACAAAACAAAATGTGATACAGATGGTATTGTTTACAAACAAAAGGCACACCTTGTTGCTCATGTATTTTCACAAAAGGAAAGCAAAAACCAATGAGACTTTTGCTCCTGTTGCCTAGCTTGAGACTATTCACCCAATCCTCTCTCTTGCTACCTCTTTCAAGTGGGAGGTCCATTAAATGGATGTGATGAGTGTGTTTCTTCATGGCAATCTACATAAAAAAAATTATATCGAGCAATGTCTCAATTTTCAGCAATTCAATGAGCTCTTGTTGTAAGCAAGTTGAATTAATTGCATTGGCTTAAGCATAGTACAGGAAAATTCATAGTGCCAAAGAAGCAACGTCCCAACTTAGGTGGTAGCTCTCTCTCTCTCTCTCTCTCTCTCTCTCTCTCTCTAGCAGAATACTACAATGCCAAAGAAGCAATGCCCCAACTCAGGTGGTAGCAGACTTTTTGCTTTCAACTTAGGCTTCCTCAAGAGGGCATAAATATCATTCACATTGACAACATAAGTGTAAGTTAGATTACTCTTTCTTTCTCTCTGAATACTGTAGTGCCAAATAAGCAACATCCTAGCTCAGGTGGTAGCAGACTCTTCTCTTTCAGCTTATTAGCAATTGAGTGCACTATAAGCACACAAAGCACATCAAGATTCACATGCACTACATCAAGCAACTCTTTTGAGAAGGAAAAGTTGAGTTCTTGCATATACCTTCAGAATCTCAGCTAGCAGATATCCTCATCAGAGCTTTTCCCAAGGACATGTTGCTTAGTCTCCACAATTGTACTGTACTTGAAGAGCCTTTCTCAAAGGGGGATTAGCAACAGAGTTCTCAGTGAAAAGTTTGGGGATGATGCTGGAATATGTATTGTCTTGGCTTTCACTTTTCATTCTATGTAGTGAGCCCCAAGGCCACCTATAATGATGTGTAATATTATTTTGGACCATGCTGGCCTCATTGAAAACCAATATCTTGGATGTGTTTATAGACACATCCAAGAGCATTTCTCAAAGGCAGATTAGCAATAGGGTTCTCTGTGAAAAGTTTAAGGATGATGTTGGAATATGTGTTGTCTTGACTTTCACTTGTCATTCTATGTAGTGAGCCCCAAGGCCACCTATAATGATGTGTAATATTATCTTGGACAATGCTCACCTCATTGAATACCAATATCTTGGATGTGCTTATAGACATATGCCAACCTCTTTGTTTCTTATCATGTTCATTCATATTTGATACACAGAGTATTCCTAAAGGCTTCTCCAAATTCTATCTTAAGTTTGTGTTGTGTTTGAAGCATTTGTCACTTGGTTTCTAAGGTATTTCCTACAAAATACAAGCACAATCTCACCATCAGTCACTTATGAGAATGACATAAATAAAAGCATTAACAACAAGAAAATGAGAGTACATCAGCAACATATTAAAAATTTAAAAAACAAATATTGTACATAAAATTTCTGTAACCTAGAGCTCCCTCAAGTTTGGTACGCACTTAAATATAACTTAAGTGCAATTATGGATTCCATAGCTCTATATGAGGAACCTTCTTGATCAACAGAAAGTGCAGATTACAATAGAATTTTTATTGATATTAGCCACTTCAAGGGAGCAACCTCCTACTACAACAATACTCAAATGCTAGGCATAATTCCTTGAATACACGACTGCCTAATAATATGTGCAAAAGAAAATAATAATCAAGAGAGAACAGGAACTGAGAAGAATAATAGAGGAGAGAGTAGGAGGTAGATGGGGTATATGACACTCTAATTGCACAGTAAATGGTAATGGTTGATAAGGATTTAATGTTCATCATAACTTATGTTGTTTGGGGTCCAACCATATAGAAAGTAGGAACAATAATATATGTGAGGGTTCATTAGCATAAATAAACCAAAAGGTGGTTCAAATAGATATTAAACTCTTGAAATTTTAGATAAATATCACTAGCTTACCAAACGAAAATATAGCAAATTCAGAATCCATCCATTATATGTCCCAACAGTAGAGATGTCAATACAAAAGTTTCACTTTCTTCTGCCTTGGAAATCGCCGTAATGTAATAGCATGTAGTTAAGGTGACTATAATACTTCATTTCTCATACTTATTCAAACTAAGAACCTTAAATATATCACATCTCGTTAAAATCAAGTATATTGTAATTTGTACACTTGGACCAATGGCATTACCATTATACATCCTCTTAACTCATGCACAAATATTTGACCCATTACTCAAGTAAAAATGAAACTAAAACCCCATGATCCTCCCAAATCCATGAATCATTTTCTCCATCAACCTAAGTTGTTATACAAATAATTTCTTCTATATACTTTTTCCTACACTTAGGGTTATATAACTTATATTGCTATTGTCTCCTACTAAACAATTTTTTTTCTGTATTGGAAATAATCTTGTGGATTTGTATATATACTCTTCAAATTTTTAGTGATTTATGGACCTCTCTAGCACCATGCCCCCCATATTCATATCGGGTTTCTCCATATTTCCATTAGGTGTCCATACAATAACTGATCAGGAAATTATTGTAAAATGGGAACTATGACAAGGATCAATTCAAGGGTTCACCTAAAAATAGAAATATATGGACCATAAAGCACTTGAGCCAGCTATGAAAACAGAAACAAGATGTCCACCCAAGAGGTTGCATTAATTAATTCGCCTTAGAAAATATCTACACCAATAATTGTTCCTTGTTTGTTTTTTGTCACAAACTCTTCCTCTTTACTCGTCAATCATTCCTTCACATGATTCCAAATTTCCACTAGCGTTTGCATGTAGCATAAGTCTATCTTCTAATAGAATTTATACTATGTGACTTCTTCAAATGAATTTCTGTTGTTCCTTTACATGTAAACCCAAGAAATTGATCAATGCAAGTAAAATTGAAGGGTTTATGTTTGTCTTCTAATGAAGACATTTCACAAAGTGCAAATAAATATCATCACCAAAATTTACAGTTTGGATTTTTCTAAAGATGTCTGAAAAGAGATTATATGTTATCACCTTGGACGAGCAATTTAGTTGATCCAGTTGTTGATTTTTCATTTAAACTGAATCTTCAATGTAGAATAAACTCCATGAGGTCAACTTTAACCTAGAATCATGCATATTTGATAGTTGAGTTTGCAGTGGAAAGGATCTAAGTTATCTTTGCTTGGTTCTCATTCACTGAATTCAGATTAAAATAACTAGTGCTATATTCAAGATTTTTAAATAATTACCATACAAGGACATAAATATTTAGTAAATAACATAGAATATATGATATATTTTAACTAGAAAAATGACTTCAAACATTATTTATTCAATTAGCACCAAGGCTATAATGCTTTCAAATATGCATACTTTATTATTCGACCAATATTCTTGAACTCCACTCCTGGTCCACAAATTGCTATTGCTTTATGCAAACACTCTTCAGTTACCTAGTGGACAAAATATGCATACAACAATTAAAGCATCACATATGAAACATTCAGAAAACATATTGCATACAGGCACAATAACTAATGTTAGAAACAATTGAAAAAAATAAATGAATGCTTGATAACTTTGACAATACCAAATCAATGGCCACCATAAGAAATGTTGGTAATAAAGATAATCACACAAGTTATATTGCACTAATGAGAGTGCAACCAAATTGAGAATGTTACTATTAAACTATAATTTAGCCAATAAAGCAGTTCAATATAGATAATATTATAATAGAATATGCAGAGGCACATCATACATAACTTATTCTCCATGAACCTAAACCAATACCATATGAGCAAATTTTTAACCAGCATATGCTTCTTTGCAAGTGAAATTTAAAGCTAGGTTACCTTATTACTATATGCATATAAGAAATCTACTTATAACAAAGAAAATAGTTTAGAGTGGAATAGAAACCAAACCCAGAATAATTAATGGCATATGAATTGAATTTGGCACTAGATGTGTCTGACCACTCTATAGCAACCCTCTCCTAATAAAATACACTTTCAAATGCTTGTTCTAACTGATCATATTAAAGACTCCAATCCTACAATGTTCTCATGTCAAAATGAGTTTCTAAAATTGTTCCATTAGTAGTCTTGGGGTGCTCCAATCTCAAGTATCAAATATGGAAGTTCTAGTGCTTTTTCTTCTTCCTATGCTATGACCAAGTTTTCAAAACTCATGACTCGACAATACTCAATATACCAAATTTTGACTTGAACTTAAAGACTCATCAAATTAATCAAACTATAGTTAAATTCATTTGAAAAACATAAATTTCATGCAAAATACAATTACAAAACATAGGAAATGAGTCTATTAAATGTTGGGGAAGTGTTTTCTATTTGAATAAAAAATAGTACAATATTGCATCAACATGTGAATACAATTATACAACAGCCAATAAAATGATATGAATGTAATGAAGACTGAAAATCATCATCAAAAGTTAGAATTTAATTAAAACTACAACATTTGACATTTTTCTCTTCCCTATATACATCCTGGTGATGGTTGGGGTCCTACACCTGGTGTCAATTGCAGCACCAATTCTTCCGTCAAACCAGAAAGTGATGACTCCTCAAGACCACACTCATCCTAAATCATGACCACCTCCAATCCAACACCTCCTACTTTTGCCTCTACTACACCCTCCTCCACTTGCCTCTCAAATTTGACAATCTCATATTCTTTAAACATGGAGTTCTTTTTAGGTGTAGTCCAATCTCTATATGGTTTGATGTCATCCAAGTCAATCACTTAATAAATAATTGGGCCCTCCACCTTTTTTGAGACAAAGCAAGGGTTATATTGGAAAAAGACAAAGTCATCAAGGCACTCTTGTGTCAACTTGTTGTGCTTCTTCATAAGAATGAATCAAAAAAACTCCAATTACACTCAAATCAAAAGCACTACAAGATTGATACAAAATCTAAAAGACTAACCTTTGAATATTTGAGATTTTTGCTCCCTAATCTTCCACCAAGCAGTTGCAAAAGAAAACATTCACAAGTTTGTGAGAAAGCAATAATCGCACACATCAAAGATTTGAAGTTAAGTGAGGTGAAGGCTGAGATTTTTTGTTACATGGTGCTCCAGTGGCTAAAACCCCTCACAAACAACATAATACAAGAAAAATCTCTTTAAATATGCAAACATGTGGTTGTATATGATTGATTACAGCAATCAAATATCAGAAACCCTAAAAATCAGCAATTTAAAAGTGGTACAATAGCTGCAATACTGAAAATCCTTTGCAAAAGTCAGCAATGTCAGCAATATAGAAGCTGGAAACAACCATATAATGACTGAAAATACTTCAATAGCAACAACAAACTGAAAATCGGGGAGCAACTTGTGGTGTAATGGTTAAGTGGTTGCATTGTTAATGGTGCAACCAAGGTTCAAATCCCCACTTGGCCCAAATAAACAGTGTTAATGCTGGTTTGGGCCCACCTTCGCTGGGCTGGTGTACTCGCGGGCTATATGCCCCTGCTGGGTTACCGTGCTCATAGGATAAGTTTACCAACCAAAAAAAGAAACAACAAACTGAAAATCACTCAATTCTATGACTGAAAATGCTTGCATGGCTGCAAATGATGTGATGTAGCAGCTGGAAATGGTGATGACAACAGCCCTAAAGCTGGAAATTATGATGACAACAACCCCTAATATGTTTCCTTTGCAACATCATTGCAATATCTTATCACTACTATTCCCCATTATGCCTTGTTACAAATCTTCACGGTTCCAATTTCTTTTTCTTATATGATTTTGAGCCATGGGGTGCAAAGTAACATGCAGAAAGACTAATCAGTGATTCATTATCCATTATCTCTATCCATATGTATTGATTACTTGGATCCATAGTTTGAGGACTCTCTGAGTCTTGGAAAAGACTCTTGGGACTCCCGAGTCCCAGGGCTCGCCGAGTTGACTCGCCAACGACTCCCGAGCCAAGTCCTGGAGAGTCTAGGCTAGGACTCCCAAGTCTTGGAGAGTGAATCGCGCGAGTCCTAGAGTCAGACTCCTAAGTCCCAACTTAGGACTCTTGGCATCGCTTGGAAATAATGAGTATGAATGTTTAAAACTTTTTTTTTGTTTGCTTTTTTCATTTGAAAATTTGAAACTATGAGTATGAATGATGAAATTTCAAATATTGAGTGTTTAAAGATCATATAACATGTGTAATATTTGAATTATGAGAAATTGATAATCAAATTAGGCTCTTATGTTCTCTAACTACATTAATTTATTTTATTTTTTTATAAAACTATAGTTTTCTTCTTTGTCGAGTCCTAGCCGAGTTTTTTGCCGAGTCCCAAGTCCAAGTCCTATTTTGGGCTGCCAAGTCCATGCCGAGTCCGAGTTTTCCAACATTGCTTGGATCTTCCTTTTCTACTTTTATGATTCCTCCCCATGATTCTTTTCTATAAGTGTCACTCCACCATGCCCTTTACCCCTTTTTGTTAATTTATTCCAAACTGAAACCTTCTTCTGACCTTCAAAATTCACAGCTTTGCAGCCCTCATGTTCATGTGTTTCAACAATGACAATGATTTCCTTTCCCTCTGCTATAGGCCATAAACCAACACCTCTCCTCCAAGGATAACCTTTACAATTCCAGATTACCATTGTAAGGTATTCTTGGAGAGGCACCTTCCTATTTACTATGTAGTGTTTTATCACGAACCTGAGCTTTCCCCTTATATAATCATGCCTCTTTTCTCGCATCTCTTGCTGTTACTACTTTCTCCCATTCCTTGCTTCTTTCTTCTAGTTGTACTAGGGTAAAATCTTAGTTTTTGTAAAACTGTGTGCCTTGAGAAATCTCTTGTTTCTTAATAATTTGTTCTCATCTTCTATGTTTCTCAAGATAACTCTTATATTCCTATGCCTTCCTCCCTTTACCATTATTTTGGTTTCACTTGTGTAAAGACCCTTACCCCTTTGAACCAGTGTTACCCCAAGTTTTCGGGACAGGGACGGCGGGGGACAGCAAGATGAGTCCCCAAGTTTCCGGATTTTGAGGCAAAATTTGGGGACGGCTATATAAAATATAGGGAAAATTTTTAAAATATAGGAAAATTTTAAATATTCATATGATAACATGGATAAGGCATGCATAATATACAATATAGAACCTTAACATATAACATTTGTGTTCAACATTATGCCAATACTCAATACGCATTCAAAATTAACATATATGAATCATGAAACAATCTCCAAGTTATAATTTATAAACTTATATCAAAATGCCCAAAGGCTACATTGCTGCCGTATAGTTTTAAAGTTTGCTATGTGTTAGCGTTTCAATTAGCACCTCTGGAATGCTTATTGGAAATGGAGAGCTATGCACAAAATTAACTGCTCTTCAAATTAGGAGGGGAATCTCCCTCTTTTGTTGATGGTTGCGTAAAAGTAAAGTAAACTAAATTTCCTATCTTTTTACTCAACAGCAGCGCACAAGGGTGCTAAAACCCAATGCGTTGCAGCTAAAGTTTTCTCTGGTTTCTGCAGATCTTAACTACAACTTGGCTAACTTTTAATCTATCATGTTTCCTCACGAAAAACAGAGCAAGAGGATATAGGAGTGAGAATGGTAATGGTTCGATCACTTGGACGAACTGTCTCTCAGAATGCATCCGAAGGCTCTGAACTTCCAGATTTATGCCAAAATAGAACTCATGCAAGTAATCATCAAACGATAGGCTAGATCTCAGGATTCCCAAGGAGGTGCAGTGCTCTTTCCAAGGTGTAGGCTGAAAGGTAGACTACTAGATGTAAATTTTAATTGAACAGATTATATGCACAGAAACTTAATTCAAATCAGACAAAATAACATACAGATACCCTGGGAAAACCCTCCTCTTGAGGGAGAAAAACCCAGCAACAAAGATCTCTCTTATATATATAAACAGAGGCAACAATTCTCTTTACAATGAGGCCAATCACAAGGCCAATATACAGCACCAACTGTAGATGCAATGACAGATAATACTCAGCTCTGACTTGATATCAAAAATCTCTCCTTGAAGAAATTCGCAATCTGCTCTAGATGAAATTCGCACTCTGCTCTAGATGAAATTCGTTATTGAATGAATGTATGAATCGAACTTGCTTGAATTTGTAATGGAGAGGAAATGACCTTGTATATAAAAAAATGTGAGAGAGGTCGCACCTCTTCATGTACAAGGTCGGCCAAGTTACAAAACAAATAAATTTATAAATAATAATTATAATTTAGGAAAAGTTGCCAAGAGAAATTATAATGTTGCCAAGAGAAGCGCCCATCTTTAATAAATGACTCATATAAATAAATAGCCGATAGGCTACATTTATTTATGTCTTCACTCATGGCTGGAAGGATGAACCCGAAGCTGCTCAATAACATTAACACTAGAAACAACATATAACGATAATCCTACTCTCTAAATTCCCAAGGAGGCGTAGTGCTCTTTCCGAGGTGTAGATTGAAAGAAAGATTATTTGGAACAACATACAATGATAGATCTTGAGACTTTTGGATCAAAGGCAACGTAGCTCTCCTGATTTATTATCTTAGCTTCGATCAAAGATTACACTTTGGGATAGCAACTTGTGTCAAAGAGACAATCACACAAGAAGCAATCAACCAATAAAACATGAACATAGATTGAACACACCTATCTGAATAGAAAGAACGCAAATTGTGCTCCGCATTTAACTATAACAAATACAATTCAAGAACATATACTAACTGAACAAAGTCGAAGGCTTTTGGGCTCAGCGTTTTGCTGTCGTGAAGTAAAGTTAAAAATACAATGAGCAAGGATGCTCTTATTTATAAAAGCTCAAAGGAGTAGGAAACCCTAAAATATCCTTGAGTTAATGCTTAGTTCTTGCCAATTTGCAAGATTTATTCCTATGTCTAAAAGTAGGTAACCTAACAGTTAACTGGAAAGTCTACTTCAGTTAACTGATTCTAAACTAAAAGAGAACTCCAATATACAAAAGTGCCTCCAAAATAGACATCCATAATTAGTGGAAATAGACATGCACAATCAGTGGGATAGTGAGTTAACTTGGAAAGAGGCATCAAGTTAACTCCTGTGTCATAAATGCTATTTTGGAGGGGTAGGGCGTCCTAACTAGGTGTTTACACCTCATCAACTCGAATCAACAATTCCTCCAACCAGTCGTTGACTGCCTCTGCATCTAGACAACTAATACTTCGCAAGATGATGACGTGTCGTCGCAGCATTTCCTTAGGGTGAAAGATTTGGGACTAGGGCAAACATCTTCATTCAGGCAAAATTGCCTTTCTGAGCTTCATTTCTGCATTGAAGGTCTTTGTTCAGTGGATATTTCATCACCAAGAAGGGTGTTTCAGTGAGAAAACCCTAGGCGCTGCACATTCTGAGTATTCTGGGCAGAGACGTGGTTTTTGAGGAGTATTGGAGCAAGCAAGAAGGACGTGCTTGAGCTTGAAGGGCAGTGATTATTTCTGAGGGGCAATTCAGTGTGGAGAAGGGACATATCGCATTATCAGCCTCCCTTCGTGTGTCTCAGTTTGCATGTTCCAGATGAGGGCGTGGTAACAGATTTCTGCAAGTTTGTGGCTTAAGAGAGGTAGACACTCAGAAAAAGAGGACGTGTTTTCCAAAAGGAGAAGCGCTTGGCTCTGTGGCCTTGGAACTCTTCACAGTAGGTTGTAATTGTATCACCCCAAAAAGGGGTTGCAGACCTCTCTCCTTGAGGGACGTGGGACTGAGAAGCATTGCTGGGCGGTATTCCTGCCTCAACAAGCTCATTTGCTGATCAATTTGCGACTTAACCAAGAAAAGTGCAACTATATGCTGCTGTAGCAAAACTGGATCTGGTATTAAAGTACTACAGTTTGGTCATCAATATATCTACAGGATTGTTTAGGGTCTGCTCTCATAATCTGAGCCTTTCCATCATTGTAATCAGCCTTAATCATACTCAGAAAACAGTGTATTATCTGCTGATAAAATCTTACTAATGTTGCTATGAAAGAATTGCAACAACCATGAAGTGTATGGTTCGATTAGGGTCTAGAAGGGTGAACTATTTCAGTCACTGTTAAGGCTACACTTCCACTTCAGTTACTGTACCTTCATTTACCAGTCATTTTGTACTGCTGTGCATTATTTGCAATCATAATCTGAGTATTTGAAGATTGAAAATGCTAAGCAACAAATATATGTAATGTCTATATGAGTTCATGACTGCTGTTAGTGTATTACAGTCCTATTTGTGCTCAGAAAATACAAATCAGACTGTATTTTGGCCTTCTGATAATTACTGTGTAATACCATTATTGTCATGGGAGTCTTTAGTGATGAGTTCGTCAATCTAATGCTGTTGAGGACATTGGATAATAATGATTGAGTTTGTGTGTATTGTTGTTATTGAAATGCAAAAAGATTCCATGAAATACTCTGCACTATCCATTGTCATATGTTCACATTATTGAGTACCATAACTTCCATGCACTATAACTCATCTATTCGATAAAATGAAGTCTATCGAATCAAAGGTAATCGCAAAAATTATTGTTCAATTGGCAAGGGACATTACACTATCACTGTTCTGAGATTTGCCTAGAATTCTGCAATATTTTCCCTCAGAAGTGGGTCTGACTTCTTCTGCAAATTCGTCCAGGTTTACACCAGCTATGGAGTATATCCTTATGTCTGGAAATGTCTCATTAAAACCTTCGTCCAGCTTATGTAAAATTCAGACCAAGGCATCCATGACTTTAATCCTCTCAAAAATTTAGAAATTTGTCTTCCATGAAGACTTAACAAATTCCTAAAATTGTCAACCTGCAACAATTTATTCTTTGAAGCTCCAATCCTTCATAAACTGATCAAATAAGCTCAAGTATGAATTCTGAAATGAATCCACCCAATAGGCTGAATTGGTTTTCATCCAAAAAACTGTCCTACCCAAGGGTCTTTGTCCGAGGGCACACCGAACTTGCAAACACAAGCTCTCCAAAATTCTTTGATAGAAAATATCAAAACCAAGATGTCCAAATGACTTGCTCTCATTTCTTTTTAAAGGTTCAGCTGGATCTTCTAGAAAGATCTGATTTGACCTCCTTAAAGCTTCTAAAAGAATCTTTTTATTTACTAAAGTGACTTTAAAATATTATTTTATTTTAGTCACTTTAATTAAATTAATTAAAAATAAAGCTATCCTTATGATTTAATTTATTTGGAAAACTTTATAAATAATTTATTTTATTTTATTCCCTTATAATGCCTGATCATAGCCTATGGAAATAAAATAGGCTAGATGGCTCTACTGGATGATCACTCGGAAAAGGGGAACATTACATATTATTAGAGGAATCTCCAAACAGAGCAGTATAATTTTTTGAAAAATCAAGAAGAAAGATTTTCTTTTGTGGAATTACAAGTAGAAGATATCATGGTAGATAGGGAAAGAAGGAATAAAGGAAATACCAAGGAGCGGATACTCAATGATCTTCGTTGGGGACAGCAGTAGTTGGCCAATTTATTGACACAGATGTTGCAGAATATGAATATGCCTAAGGCTTATCAAAATAACAATGAGGAAGCAAATAATATTGCAAACAACCGAATTAATAACAACACTAGAACGGTTATTAGATTAGCAACAAGACCGTTGATGCCTACTTTTTTAATTAGAGAGGAAATTTCAAAAGGTAATGGGGAACAACAAAATGATGTAGAGAGTTATTTAGATTATTTGCATGAGTAACAGTCATTAGGGGATGAATTTCATGCCACTATGTCATTGACTGAGTTTTGCCAACTAAAGTTGAGGAATAGGCTCAAGAAGGACAAGGGTACACACAATTAGGACTTGCAATGAAGGTTGGGAAATTTTTCCATACCCACTTTTGATGGCTCTAACAAATATGCAGAATGTTTGTGGATCCAGAAATTAGATACATGCTTCTGACTACGTCCCATGTTTGAAAAATGAAGCAATAAAATATGCCACACTTCATTTGGAAGGAGATGCTCACAAGCGGTGGTACCATGAGATGTGACACAAGGGCATAGCCTCATTGATTCTTATGCAGATTTCAACCAAAAACTAATTGACAAGTTTGATAAGATGGATTTGGAACTACATTTTAGGGAGCTAGCACAGCTGAAGCAGTATGGCTCAATTGATAGTTATGTGTATGAACTTTAGAGGCATTACGTAATGGTTCCTAATGTATCAAAGAGTTGTGTTACACGGGGACGCGTCCCCTGCTCCAAAACCCCCTGTCCCCATCCCTTGTCGTCCCGGGGACGGGGGGACGCAAAGGGGACGTCCCCCTGCCATCCCCAAAAATTGTAAAACCTTCGGAAATGCTAGGAAACGTTTCCTAAACACTAGGAACGTTCCCCCGTTCCCGAAACAGATTGGGGACGCCTAGCCGTCCCCCGCAGGCCAAAGTTGAAAAATGTTAAAAAACAATTAAAAAACGATTTTTTTAAGGTTTTTTCCCTATGCGCAGGGCCCACCAAAATGTAAATTATTTATTTGTTTGGGCTGAAGTTTGGAAACATTAAAAATATTATATTTTTTATTGAATCAAACTCACTCTTTTCATGGCAAACATTTTATCATTTTATCGGGCATTCATTCACAGCGACGGAGCACGAGTTTGAGCCTTGTGGGAGCCGACGACCATTTGCAAGCCTGAAATTTGGGGCCTTTCATCCACGCAACCTTCCAGCCACGCAACCATCTCATCCACGCGAGTGATTGAAGTGAAATCTGGCGACGGCGACTGGAGAAATCAGAAATCTGGCGACAGCTAGGGCAAAGTTTTGAGAATATTTATTATATTTTTGTTTGGATATTCAGACAAGGAGCGGCGCAGTCATCTCCAGCAACATTTGCAGTTGCAATACAGGTAGTTTAGCTTTAAAATTAATTATTTTGTTTTGTTTTTCAATTTTCAATTTTTAAACTTTACTCTCTTTTTAGTATTTAATTTTTTTTTTAAATGAAATTATTATTTATTAAAGTTTTGAACTCTTATTCTATTCTGAATTTCTGAGCATAAAATTAAAAAAGCCCTATGGCTATTTTTTAATTTTATGCTCAGAATAACAGAGAATGCAAGCATTTAAACTTTTAAAGTTTTAAGCTTTAATAATTTATTATTTTAATATTTAGTTTTACAAATTTTTAGGCTTTCAACAAAAAAAAAGCATCCAAAATGAGCAGCAATAGCAATAGTGGCAGTGACCATGAGACTGAGATTAGTGATAGTGAAAATGAAGCTATAGAAATGCCAGCAGAAAACCCTTCGTCTACCTCTGAAATTTCAACCCATGCTTCTTTAGACCATTTTGCATGCCCTATACCCACTCTTCAAAGGTTTGCAAAAGGCCCTCTCAACAAGAAGAAACCATTGTGTCAGTTTGCCACAGATGTGACCACCAACAAGAAGAAAAATTCAGGGGGCAGCAGGAAATGGTTTTGTCATGTTTGTAAAACTGAATACCATGGGAGCTATACTAGGATTAGAGGCCATCTAGTGGGTGACTGTGGAAAGGGTGTTAGAGTTTGTACAGCAATAACATTGGAGCAACAGCTTCTATTTGCAAAGTTGGTTGGAGTAAGTGAGGCACAAATGATTACCATTCAAAACAAAAAACGGTCATTAGCTGATTTGCAAGCCTCTTCCAATGTATCAGTTGGAGAGAGTTGTGATAGAGGGAAGAGGAAAGCAAGTGAGAAAGCTTCAGTCATGGGGTTAATGAATATGCAAAAACGTGAGCAAGCTGATGATGCAGTGGCCAAATTCTTTTATGCACGTGCTATTCCATTTCATTTGGCAAGGTCACCTTATTACAAAACAATGGTGAGAGAAATATTGGCAGTTGGATCCTCTTATGCCCCCCCTGGAGAACATAGATTGCGTACCTCCCTCCTTGACAAACAATATTCAAAAGCTACCATGATGATGGAGGAGATGAGGCAAACATGGATTAGGACTGGCTGTTCCATTGTCATGGATGGGTGGAGTGATATTCGACATAGGCCACTTATTAATGTTATTGTTACATGCCCTGCTGGTTCATACTTTCTTCGAGCTATTGATTGTTCTGGGAAGCTTAAGGATGCTGATTTTCAGTTTGGTATTTTGAGGGAGGCCATAGAGGAGGTTGGGCCTTCTAATGTTGTGCAGGTTGTGACAGATTCAGCTCATGTTTGTAAGCTAGCTGGTTTGATGATTGAGAGTGCTTACAAACATATTTTCTGGACTCCATGTTGCGTACATGCTTTGAAAGACATTGGCAAAATAGATTGGGTGAAGGCAGCAGTTTTAGAGGATAGAAAAATACAAATGTTTGTATGTAACCATCAAACTTCACTTGCACTATTCCGATCTTATTCAAAGAAAGAATTCCTCAAACCAGTTGAGACTAGATATGCTAGCTACTATATTTTGTTGGAGAGGATGTTGGAGGTCCAAGATGCTCTACAAGCCATGGTTGTTTGTGCAGAATGGAAAAGGTGGACTCTATCGAAGACAAGTGAAGGCAAGGAAGTGAGAGATAGAGTACTTAATGAAACTTGGTGGGCCAATATCAAGTAAGAAATCTGAAAATTTAAATTGTTTTTGAATTTGTTACACTTACACTTTGTCTTACTTTAGTCTTTGTATTTTAAAAGTTCTAATTTTTAATTTGTTTTTTTGTAGGTATATTTGCTCTTTCATATCACCAGCTGTTGCGGTAATCCGGTATGCAGATACAGACTCTCCTAGCTTGGGAGAGATATATGAGACTTTTGATAGCATGCTTGACCAAATGAAGCAAGCTATTCGCAAAAATGATCCTGAGATGAGTTTTTATGAGGACCATATTAGGCCTATTGTGACAAAGAGGTGGAACACAATGAATACCCCTCTTCATATGCTTGCCTATGCTCTTAACCCGAAGTGGTATGTACCTAGACCTGGCCGAATGCTTCCTTCTAAGGATGACGAGGTGATAGAGGAGCTTATAGCAGCCCTTCGTAAAATGTATACCAGCGAGGAGGCAACCATTCTTAGAGAGCAGTGGCTTATGTTTTTTGATCTTCAAAGTCCTACATTCATCAAACCAGAGGCTAGGACGGATAGGGCCACCATTGCACAGAACAACCCCATTGGATGGTGGAAATTCCATGGGAAGGACACACCGGATTTGAAACAACTTGCCATTCGTTTGCTCTCACAGATTGCTAGTTCCTCTGCTGCAGAGAGGAATTGGTCCACCTATGGCTTCATCCACTCCATTAAGAGAAACAGGCTTACTTCAAAATGAGCTGAGAAATTAGTTGCAGTTCATAGTGCCTTGAGACTTCAGGACCGACAGACTACTGAGTATCGGCAGACTCCAGCAGCACGATGGGATGTTGATCCTGAGGATGTTAGGCAAATTGATGAGGAGGAGACGCAATCAGGATTGGTCAGGCTACCATTGGATGATCCACTCTTGCCAGAGGATGATAGTGACTCAGATAGTTCTGAGTCTTTGGATATTCATAGCCCGAATGAGGCTTAATTTCATAGACTGTTGTATTTAATATTTTGATTTTCATGTTTGAACTTTGAGACTTCTGGATACATGTTTGAGACATTTGGATATTGATAGACCATGGTTTTATTGATGTTTGATACTGCTGTGATAAATTTTATAATGCTTTAATGACATTTCTTATGCTGTTATAGTACTACTCTCGCGATTTACTTACATATTGATATTGTTGTTATCAATTATTAATGTATTGACATATCTATCTCTCTTTCCCTCTCTCTCTCTCTGATATATTAATAAATTTTGAAAAAATCATATATATATATATATATATGTATTTTGTATGTCGCCGTCCCCTGTCCCCTAAAAATTGCCCCTTAGGAAACGTCCCGGAAACGCGTCCCCTGCCGTCCCCCTGTCCCCGTCCCCGACAGGGCGTGGAACATAGAAGATTTGTTCTTTTTGTCGAAGGATTGACTGAACCACTTAGAAGTTGGGTGAAGGAACTTGACCCACCTTTATAGTATGCAATAAAAAGAGCAAGAAATATGGAGTTTTTCACACCTAAAAATAAATTCCAGCCTTAGTCATTTCCACCAAAGAAAGACAAGAAACCCTTTCAAAAGGATTGGCCTAAAAAGGAAAACATGGATGAGGAGACAAAGAATGAGTTGTGGAGGAAGAAACTATGTTTTTCAAGCAAAGACCCTTGGGAACTAGGCCACGAGTACCTCGGAAAGGGCAAGGTTCATTACATTGAAGTTGTCTCCAATAATGAAGAAGAAACGAAGGAAACTAAGGAAGTGAAAATGAGCAGGAAGATATTGAACCAGGAGACCAAATCATCGAAGGAGTTATAGAAGGAACTTTTGCTACTCTATTAGGTACACCCAGGTACAATCCATTTAGAATTAGAAGAGTCTTGCATGATCAGAGAGTGACTATTTTGATTGATAGTGGGGCAACCCACAACTTCATCAATGAGGGCGTAGTGGTGAAGAGAGGACTTGAACTAGAGGATTTTGAAGGATTTCATGTAATGGTTGCACATGGGTTTACTATGACATGCATCCAAAAAATATCACAATTGAGCATCATGCTAAGCAACCATACGGTGACAAATGATTTCTATGTACTAGGGATCAAAGAGATAGATGTGGATTTAGGGATATGATGGATGCATTCTCTTGGGAAGTACTCCCAAAACTTTTAGACTGTGGAGTTGAAGTTCAAAGCAAATGGAAAAAAGGTAGTACTTTGAGCCAAGTCTAATGGAGCACCCAAAGTAGTCACTACAAAGAAGATGGAAGCTCTTTTCAAGCATGGTGAGGTTGCACAGGTAGCCCAATGCTTTGTTTCTACAAAGGCTTCTTCAAAGGATGAGAGAGCTTACCATGTTGATATTCAATCATTGTTGGACAAACATAGCTTGGCCTTTGGTGATATTCCCCTTGATATACCACCAAATAGAGGCTTTGAGGATGTCATTAAGTTGGAGGGGGGCAAGCCCATTATAACCACTCCTTATTTCCACCAAAAAAGGTGTAAGGAAGAGACAGAGAAGGCAATTAGGGAGCTACTTGATATGGGGCGTATTAGACTCAATTCCAATCCTTTCGCTTCTTCAATAGTTTTGGTTAAGAAGAAAGATGGAACCATGAGCATGTGTATCAATTATAGGGCTCTCAACAAGAAAACAATTAAGAACCAATACCCTGTCCCCAAGATCAACAAGTTCATTAATGAGTTGCATGGGGCAATTTACTTTTTGAAGATTGATCTTGGTCAAGGTATCATCAAATTAGAGTTAGAGAAGAAGACATTCATAAGACCATAGAAGCAAAATCGTGAAAAGATTGCAACTAATTGCAAAAATCGGAAATTGCCAAGTTTCCCAGTTTTTCCCCCATTAAATTGCATTTTTTAGCATAACCGTTGACCCAAAATTTTCAACAAGTTTTTGGCATGTCAATACATTAAAATCAAGGAAAATTTGTTTGCTTTACTCATGCAATTTAACAATTAAATCTTCTCAAGCTAGACAATGTTCAAATCATGAAAGAAATCATCAATGAAGATTGAGTACGACTATGCCAAAGAAATACAAGAGAAAGACGTGTGTATTGTTTCATATTCTCACAACACACAATCAAAGGAAAAGAAGGTCAGAATGTTGAATCAGCAGTCTTGGGTTCGAATTGTTATCACTAATTCTATGCTTTGTACAATAAGTAGATATTGGTTTTAAGACACAAAATAGAGTAATATTAGAATTTTTATTCTTCTTAATTTGTAAATAAATTTGCTTTTACATAATTTTGTGAGTGGCATATCAATTATGAATTAAGGATTTAGATGAGCATTTGTTTAGTGGCTAATCTGAATGAGATGTAGGAACTTATTCTAATATTTTCCCCCTCTTTTATTAGCCATTAATGGGTGTTTTTGGCTTTATGTCGTTATTTGAGATAATGGGACATTTTCCAAGAAGAAATGGGCTTTATTTAATTAGGTAGAAGTTTTGAAAATAGATATATAAATTGAAATTTTAAATTTGATCAAATATGAGTGTTATGTTTTAACAAATTATGTTTTGTTTTAAATTGAATATTAAATTGTTGGATTCATTTTTAAAAATGTTATCATTCTAAATAAAAGAAATGATATATACAAAATAAACATTAATTTAAATATTAACAAAGATGTTATAATATCTTAGTACGACGTAGTTGTTGCATGATATTTTATTTGTGTGTAAGATAAAGCTCAAAAGTTTATTGCTATCCTAAGTTATCATGAGGAGAATTTTTCAAGGATATCCTCCTATTTATTCTTCTTTCCTCCTGTTGATGTGATTTTTGTGACCACACCAATCAACAGAACAAAGTATCCGAAGGCTACTCCATTCTCTCTTGATCAAAGAATTTCGTACGCTAAGATTGCAAGAAAGTTTGTACGTTCAACTCCAAGGTTCCGAAAATGCTATGGAATACCCTCAGTCGGTTCATTGTGATTCGTTGTTTACACGAGGAGGCTTACACAATTATTCAGAATATTTGTAGCTGACAGCAGGTCTATGATTGGAAGGGGATTTTCGTGTGTTGCGGATGATTTAGCAATGAGGTACATGTTCCTATGCTAACCAGAATTGTGCGGAATTTAAATGTGTGCAGGGTTTAGAAAGCCTAAATTCTAGTCTAAATGCAAGATGTGTGGAGCTTAACTTCAGCAGACTTTAACCGGATTTTGCCTTGCCTCGCGTTGGACAGCTTCAACAAAATCGGTGCAATCTTCAAGGGAGTAGCGGAAGGTGTTCAGATTACAACTCAACATGCAAGTACCATTAGGACAATGCATACAAACACATGAATTACAATCGAAGTTAAGTTTGAAAAAGGATTCTAGTTGACCACACAAGGAAAGCTTACCATTAGCAAGCTTACTAGTGGTATGGATTAAGCGAAGCTGCTTCAATCAAACATCACAAATCCACGACTAACTACTTGCATGAAAATGAAAATCACTCTAATTTAAGTTCTACTTGAAGTAGAAGGACGAAGAAGTCTTGCTAGCTGCTCATAACAAAAGACAAAATATCATCAATGAAACTCTTTTTATTATGATAGTTTTCGCAACAACCTCTTACAAAGTTCTCAAGGGAAAACTTTCCCTCTCCTTCAAACTATGCTATGCAATCAAACTATGCTAACTCTAAACTGTCTCTCTATGCTCTACTCTCTGATCTATAATCTCTAGTCTAATAATGTACAAATGAGGGGGAGTCCCCTTTATATAGCTGGTAAATCTCAATAGACAGTCCAGATTAAATTACAATGGACGGCTCAGATTGAGCCACATCAGCCCTAGACTAGATTTTGCCCTAAAAACTGCCAAAAGGTGGAGGAGTGGTGCAATTAATGAGCACAAAAATGGCAGATTCTTCCTTTGACCACTATGGGAAATTAATGCCCACTACCCTTCTAGAAGATTCTCGTCTAGGACCTTGTTCCCATTGTTCTTCTCTCTGACCGCAAAAGCAACGAACCGGGCTAGCACTGCATCAACTTCTTGCTCAAAAATAGCCAGAGTAAGATTAAGCTGGTACTCAAGGATAGCAATCGTTTGCACCTGCCAGATACAAGACTTTCTCCAAGCCTCGATGGATTCCTACGTGCTCTGAATAATAGCAGAGAATGTGGAGATACTCTCAAAGTCCACCTGAGCAAATACTCTCATCTTAGAGAAGAACGGTTGCAATCTTCCTTTCAATCCATCCACTGTCACCTCCTCGGGAGTTAGTCGTTTTGTGAATAATGCCTCCAACGTATTGAAGACGCCCTCCTGAATATTTCCCATGGCCCTCCTGATCTTGGCCGACTTCGTCCTTGCTGTGTCAAAGAAACCTCGGCCAGTGAATGCAACAGAATACCAGCCTGGAAAACCATATCGATCTCCTGCCTGAATCACCCCCTCTTCAATCAAAGTTTGCACTGGCATACGCATCAGAGCAGCCAGGCGTGGAATAGTCTTGTCCTGAAATATGTGAGTATCATTCCATGCCTGCTCAATGCTCTCCATACGGGAGAGGATGCTGGAAGCATGCTGGAAAGAGGAGACAAGATCCACAATGAATCTCTCAGCCTCAGCACAAACACCGCCAATCCACTTGTCTCCCTCTTGAATGGCCTTCTTCATCTCCTCGAGCCCGCTGATTGACTCCCGTGGAAGCTTAGGTGGAAGTTCCACCGTTGGGTTCTCCTGAGCACATGGACGTGCTAGATGCTGCACATACCCAACTAACGCCCTATGCTCTTTTTAGCCTCTTGTATTTTTCTCCCTTTTGAAGTAGCCTATTTTTCAGTGCCTGGAAGGAGTTTTCAGCTTCCTAGATTACTTGTACTCTAGTAGGGTGCCCCAATTCAACCGTAGTGATCGTGTAATTTTCAGGCATTACTTCATCTAGATCACATTCTTCCCTCAGAACCACAACATGAATAGTGCGAGAACCGGACTCATCTATTTCCATCCTGGAGTACTTTTTGGCTCTCTTCCTCTTAGGTGACCCGCTTATTCTATTAAGGAGCTCCTCCATCTCTACTGCTGGGTCGGTGCTGTCCTCCTAATCTCTGCTTATGGCACTTGTGAGCCAATTTGGGGCATCTTGTTGAGCGCTACAGACAACAAGCGGTTGCTCTTCCGTTGCTTCTACTTCATGAAGTTCCTCTTCAGCAACATTCGGTTGAGGCTCATCCATTTCCATGTGCTGACTATCCTCCTCAAGACCCCGAACTTCAAGCTCCGTAATGTCCTCGTCTTCAAAAGCTGCCTCAAGTGCACGATCCAAGCGAGTGTCTGTTTATGTTTCTTCATCTTCATCCGGCTGGTTGGCACTCCCAGGAGCATTAGCGCTCTAACTATCAGACTCCCTAGGCAATGGTTGGTTAACTTCTTCCATTTCTTGCTCTTCATTCACTCTAATCCTCTGATTTGCAAATATTGAAACTTCTTGTACACTAGAAGAGTGAGCCAATAGTTGTGTAGGCGATGCTTCCTCCGTCTTCCGAGGCTCAGGCTGAACTGGTTCCTCCTCCTATGGCTCCACAACCTGGGCGGTCTGCTTTCTCTTCTTTATTAACATCGGTGGCCTTCGATCGCCCATGAGGTTGTATGTGAGGGCAATTGATTTTCTCTTAAGTCTGTGAACATGTCCATCCACCCAGCTCCTCGTGAAAGTTAAGACAGGCATAGACAAAGTGTCCAAGTCTGTGATTTCCGGCTCCGCCCAATCAGGTGGTGGGATTGGTGTGTCCTTTATTGACTCATAATCTGGGTGAGTAATGTTGGCATCTTCATCCACTTGATCCGGAACTTGGACAACCTCACACTCTCTGATCAATTTCAGAGGCAATCTGGAGAACATCCTCTTTCTGATTTCAGCTTCATCTTCCGCATTTGCCCAAAAATCTTCTACATGAGCCTTGTGCCGATATTCTTCACCTTGTACAATTCCAATCTTCCTTTGAGGATCAAAATCCTGTCGGCTGATGTGTAGAGTGAGGTGATAAAATCATAACTCATCCTCCACTTCCTTGGCTGCTTGCAAAGAAGGGCACTCCTCAAGCGAATTTCCCATAACAATAGGGAAGTGCAAACCTCCTTTCTTCTTCTTCCTTATGATTTTTGTCGTAGGCCATGAGTTGCCTAGACACTTCAAGCATCACCATCCTATCCGTGGGGTATCTTGGCAGTCGGTAGGTATATGAATGGAACCCCGACAGCCTTATATACGTGAACTTTGGGAATTGGATAAACCAAAACCCGTACTCTTCAATCAACTTTTGTGCTTCTTTGGATATTCTTTGCTGCGTTCTCCGTTGAAGAGTCCTTGTGATATACATAGTGAGAGCATCGTTCACTCTTTTGAAGCTGGAGGTACTTGTCAAATGAAGCTGCCTGCAAGCTTCATGGATTTTAAATTGACCAGAACCACATCCAATCGGCTCCTGGTATGTCAGCCCCTTATACTTCGTCATTCGAGCTAGCATATAAATGACATACGAGCTCATGTAAAACGTCTTTGTTCTCCTTAGGCTTCTGAATTGTTCATCTATGTTGTCACTGATCATCTTCGCCCAATCTACATATTATTTCCCCTCTAACACCACGCTGATGTAGAAGAACATCCAAGGCTCAAAAGCATACGCATGTGGGCTGCCATTCACCCGGTTGAGCATCATGATTAAATCACAGTATTCTTGTTTCAACTCCTCTGAGATGATCTGCTTTGGCAACTTGGCACCAGGAGGCTTTGGCTTCCTCATCCATGTTGTGTTGATTCTCTTAGCACACCTATCAAAAGATGAGGCATACATTTTATCAGCCCTCTCTTTAGACTTGTACAACATTTTGTCCATAGCTGGAATCCCAAACGCCTCGCCAATAGCCTCAGGTGCGAAGTTGGCCAGCAACATGCCTTCTGGAGAAACAATTGTTCGGTGGTCTGGCCTGTAGTAGTTTGCACATTCCATTATCAACTCAGAACATCAAATTGCTGGTGGAAAACCAGCAGCTGCATACAATCCACTCCTCACGATGTTGTGCAAAGTCACTGATGGAGGATAACCACCTTGCCCATATATTCTCCTTTTGAATGTTTTGAGGTTGAATGAACCAAGGTTGGTATTAGTCAAACCTCCTAGCTTTGACACGAACTTTGATTCAGGGATGAATGACTTCTTCAGTTGCTTGATGATTGCCTGCCTGGAGGCATTCTCCTTGCCTGCTTCAGCATTTCCGACTCTGCTTGTAGCCTTGCTTGTTCTGACAGCATCTCCTCTTCGAACTTCAGCCATCTGCAAAATAAAAATTCAAGCATTACAATTCCAACTTAGAAAATAAAAGTACTGCGAGATGGCTGGCAAGTGGAGTTAGCTTCAAAAATAAAAATCTTCAGCATTAAACCACCAACTCCAAACCTCGAGAATTCTAATTCCGAAATTCAAACTTCGAGCTTCAGCAACTTCCAGCACTTCAAAAAATCAAGCTCAATTCTCTTCAGAATTTTCTCCTTCTCAGCACTCACTTACTTCAACTTCAGCACTTAGAAAAATTATTTACTCAACTCAGAAATTTCTCACTCACTTAGCAATCACTTTCAGCTTCAGCACAATCTCAACTCTACAACTTTGTGAAGAAAAATGAATAGCTTCAGAGTTTATATAACTGAAAGAAGGCGCCCAGTTTAGCAGTTGTCATTAATTCACTCCCCCACTACTTAGAAAATTTCCAATTCGGGAGAGAATATGCTCAGTCGTCATAGAGTCGTCATAGGAATTTACTATTATTGGAGATTCTTTCCTCATTCGAAAATTAAAATTTCCCTCCTTGACTGCAAGTCACTTTCAGTTGATTGAAGCATTTTTGGGAAATTAATTAAAATTACTTCAGCATAAAAAAGATCTCATCTTTGAAAAATGGCGTTTCTATTATTGAATTTTAATTTCAACGCCTTAGAATTTTATTCCATTGAGAAACTTCATTTATTTCCTTCGTTAGCGCTTTTTTTTTTTTTTAAATCCATATTTCACCCAGAAAAAATTTCATCAATCGTGAGCTCCAGCATTTTAAAATCACTAGGCGAAATTATTTTCCTTCCAGAACATTTTTAAAATATTTCCCCCTTGATAAATATTTCTCAACTTCAAAATTTCATGTGTCTAACCCAAGGGGGACATTTGATTTTTAAACCTTGGGAAATAATTTTAATCAAATTTTATTTAACTTCCAGCATGGGGCGTTTTTTTTGTTTAGAACAAATTTCATCTTATTTCCAACGCCTATGAAAATTCCATCACTCAATCACAAGCTTTGGGCGCATTTATTATAGTGGACTTTCAATTCCCCACACTTAGACGATTTTCCACTTTATCCCTCAGTCTAGGTGCAATCAAGGGGTCAAACTTTCATTTTTCACCACCTAGCAAAAATAATCTTAACACGTCTTCCTTCTTGGTCTATGCGCATTTGAGAAGTGGTACTTCAAATTTTAATGCCTTAGTCAAATTTTAATGCCACCATCCTCTCTTCAACCTAAGCGCATATAGGAGTGCTTCCTTCAAGTTGACACGCCTTAGAAACATTTCTAACTCTTCATCCAAGATCAAGGCACATATTGGGGTCCAAGCTTTAAGTTAGCAACACTTAGCAAATATCAAACTTCCCCTTCAGCGCTTAGGCGCATATGACCCCTTGTAGTTTTATTTTCCAACACTTAATCATTTTCTTGCTTCCTCAACTTGCAAGGGCGCACTTTGACCTTGGAGCTTTTAGTTTCCAATACTTAGAAAAATTTTAAACTTTTCCCTCCAAGTCAAGGCGCATATGGCCCTCTCTACTTTGAGTTAACTTGCCTTAGGAAATTTTCAACTCCTCTTCATCAAATTAAGGTGCATTTAACGATCTGCACTTCAAGTTTAAACGCCTTAGAATAAATTATAACTCCTCTCCTTCTCAAGGCGCATATAGGAGGTCAAACTTTCAATTTAACAATACTTAGAAAATTTTCCAAGTATCTTTCTCTCCAAGGGCGCATCCAAGGGTAGCTACTTCCAATCTTCATGCCTTAGAAACTTTTAACCACCTCCTCTTCTCATTGGGCACATATGAGGCCTTGAGCTTCAAATTTGCCACACTTAGAATATTTTTTGTGTCTTCAAGCTTGTAAGGGCGCATTCTAGAGGGTGCACTTCAAGTTTTTAATACTTAGTCACATTTCCAGCCTCCCTTTTCAAGTTAAGGCGCATATGACCCCCTCCACTTTCACTTTTTAACACTTGAAAAAATTTCCACAAGCCTCTCTTTGGCTAGGCGCATTTGGGGGTAATAGCTTTAAGTTTAGAACACTTAGATAAATTTTCAGCCTCTTCTTCCTTAGGCGCATTTGGGGGTAGTAGCTTCAAATTTAAATGCCTTAGAAACTTTTTTAAACTTTCACCCAAGTTAAGGCGCATTTCCATGGGTGAGCTTCCAGTTTGCAACCCTTAGAATATTTTCCACACTTGCTCTTGGGTTAAGGCGCATATAGAGGTGCCTTCTTCAAATTTCCCATACTTAGATTTTTTTTAAGGCCTCCTCCAAGTCAAAGGCGCATTCAAGGGGGTCTACTTCAAATTTTACACACTAAGAGAAATTTCCAGCTCCTATCTTTGCCTAGGGCGCATGTGAGGGGTTGAGCTTCAAATTTGAAGTACTTAGAAACTTTTATAATCTCCCGCTTCTTGTGAAGGTGCATTTTGATGCTGGAGCTTCAAGTTTACCAGACTTAGTGAATTTTTCATGGCATCTCCTTCCAAGGGCGCATTTTGGTGCTGGAGCTTTCATTTTATCAGACTTGGATGAATTTCAAAGCTTTCGTCTGATTTGAAGAGGTTTGTTCACGTTGCCCTCAGCTTGCCCTAGCTTTCTATTTTTAGAAAGTTTCTCAAATTTTGCATTTTAAGCTGATTTCTAGCTCCAAAAAGGCTTGATTTTCACTTTGTCTCGAACCCTGTGACATGTCTGAGCTACTGGCGTCTGACTCCTGCATGTACCTGCTATTTTTAGCAACTTACTAAAAATAGTAACTGCTCATAATGAGCTCAAACTTTGCGTGTAAACTGTCAGAAAGATGTTGATCGTGACTGGATGCTGCTTCTGTGTAACTGTCGTGTTTCGCCATACATTTTAGGAAACCCTAATTCCTCTACACAAGCCTGTTAAAAATAGTAAGTGCTTGATTTTTGAACCTCTACAACTCCGTTTGATCTGAAATTCGCGCCATGGGGTCCTCATCACTTGCTTGACCTGCTCACACTGGTGCCTCGTGCTGACCTGCTATTTATAGCCCTGTTTTGGAAGTGACTTACTATAAATAGTAAGTGCTCAGATCGCCTTCAAATTTTACCAACGGGTTCCCTGAAAGATACTGATCGTGATGGGATACCTTGGTTTTTGGAAATTCTGGCGTTTGACCCCTCATTTTGGGTCTTGAAGCTAGAAACCCTAATCTAACCTGCATGTTGCTCAAATGGTCTCCGTTTGACCCCGTTTTTGTTGCATGTCGTTGTGTTCGTGATTTTGAAGTGCTAGGCAGCTGCCGGAGTGGTACTGCTAAAAATAGTAAGTGTCTGAAAAAGTGACCCATCAGCTATCGGATGAGTTTGCATGTCACACTGCCCAAGAGATCTCAAGAAACCCAAAAAAACCCAAAAAAGTGATCAACATGCGAGCACTGGCTAAAAATAGCAAGTCCTGAAAAAGTGGTCAACTCTGTTTGCATGTTACCTCGTTGCGAAGCTCTCGGAAAACCCAGAAAGATTATGCAAACATGCGCTGAGAAATCTTGCATGCAAACCCTAAAAATGGCCTTTGAAGGCAGAACTGCTAAAAATAGCAAGTTGTCTATTTCAGCTAAAATTTTGTACGCAGGCACCTCACAATGTTCTAAGTGCAGTGCAGCCGTCAGAATTTGAAAATCCCAAGAAAATAGGCCCCAAATTGGTACTTACTAAAAGTAGCAAGTTGTTAGAATTCAGTGAAAATTTAGTGGGAGCCTGCTTGAAGCATCCTAACAGCAGTGCTAAGCTCAAAACTCGACTAGCCAGCTCAATTTGACCTCAAAGTTGTCTAAAGATTGTAAACCCTAATTCATCAAAAAGCCCTCCAGACTTGGCCAAAATTCAAATCTAGGTCAAATGGTAAGTACATCACCAAACGAAAAGAACTGACAGAGAGAGACATACCGAAAAACCAAAGCCAAAAGACCCGAATGGAGCAAAAATTAGGGGGTCCCCATTTTGAATGGGGTGATGTGTGAAAAGGTCACAACACCTCCTTGTTTGCTTTAATTACTTATTACACCAATTTGACCTAAGTTATTAGGTATGCCCCTTTAGGATCCCGATCCCATATCAAATGGATGCGGGTATGGGTCCTAGAATGGGAGTGCCCTAAGTTCGCCAAGGATCTTTCCCAAGCACCTTGTGTTTGTTGTGGCTCCTTTTGTCCCAAGGTGCCTAGGCAAGACCCTAGATGAACCCAAGCTACTCCTGGGTGAACCCAAGGGCGGCCCAAACAAAAAAATAAAAAATAAAAATAATTTTTTAAAACATTTTTCTAAACAAAGATGTGCCAAATACCTAATTTCACCATTCATTGATAAAATTGTGAAAATGGCATGCGCCATGAAAGTTTGTATGGTTTCAAAAGCCTTAATTTGGGCTTGGTGGAAAGGGCTCTACCCCTCAACCCCACCCTATCTTATGCTAGGGGCGCTGGCCTCGGATCCCGCGAGGGGTGCTACCCCTAGACCCCCATGAAGGGTGTTGCCTCTCAACCATATTGGGGTTTCCACTCCAAGCCCCCATGAGGGATGCTGCCTCTTTGTAGTAGCAAGAGTCATTGGCTACATCTAATTTTTTGGAGCTTTGTAGGTTGACTTTGTACAAACTAAATTGTAATTGAAAATTTATAAACTGTCAGCATTTAGTTATTATTTATGCGCTATGATGTATGTTTTGTGCAATGCAATGTAATCAGCGATATGAATATAAACAAAAAAATCTATAATCTACGATTCATGGGTTAAACTCTCAATTTTATTTCCTCCCTATATCTATATGCTATGGAAATGCCTTTAAATTCCAAAAACAATTTTTTGTCCCTTTTTCTACATTATTTTTACATTGTTTCGAAAATTCATTTTTTTATTGTTTAAAACATGATTTCTTCAAAAAATCTTATACTTTTGGTTTGCCAATTTTTTTTCCCAAAAACATTTTTGCTACTATGCATAAGACTATGTTTAGATGTCCTTGTGGACACTACGAGTTCTTGGCCATGCCTTTTAGATTGACAAATGCACCTGCTACATTCCAATCATGCCTAAACTAGGTATTTAATAAGCAAGTGTGAATTTGGGATGACATAAATTCTATATTTGGGGCATGTGATTAGCGTAGAGGGAATCAAAGTGGATCAAGATAAGATTTGGGTCATCTTGGATTGACCACTACCTAAGGCATTGACCCATCTGAGAGAATATTTCAATTTATGCAATTATTACAAAAGACTCATTAGGAGTTTTTCACAACTAGTAGCACCCTTAATAGACTTGACCAAGAAGGGATCTTCCGTATGGACAGATGTAGCATAGCAAACCTTCAAAAAGCTCAAGGAGGTAATGAATTCATGTCCATTTTTGACATTACCATATTTTTCTCAGCCCTTTGTGTTAGAGCGTGATGCTTCTTGTGAGGGCATTGGAGTTGTCCTAATGCAGAAAAAACATCTTATAACTTTTTAGAGTGGAAAGCTCAAAGAGACAAAAAGAATATTTTCCATTTATAATAAGGAGATGTTAGCCATTATGCATGCATTGACTAAATTCAGACAATATCTATTAGGGAGTAAATTTGTGGTAAGGACAAATCATAACATCTTGAAATACTTCCTCAATTAGAAGGATTTGAATGAAAAGAAGCAAAAATAAGTAAGCAAACAGCAGCCTATGATTTTGATATTGAGTATGTTGAGGAAAAAAGGAATGTAGCTGCAGATGCCCTATCTAGGAAGCCAACCTTGTGCTCAATGACAGAGATATCAGCATATTGGAAGGCTCGTCACTTGGTTGAATATTTCAATAATGCATTTTCTTGTGATGTCATGAAAAGGAAAGCGCAGGGTGACCGGTACAAAGTAATAGATGATCTCATTTTGTACAAGGATAGGATCTACCTTGTTCCAGAATCCAAGATGAAGGAGAATATATTGAGAGTTGTCCATGACACACCATTAGTAGGGCACCCTAGCTACTTTAAGACCTACAAGAAAACAAGGAGAGGTTCCAATGGAAGGGACTCAAAGATGACATCTTGAAGCATGTTAGGGAGTGTCTAACTTGTCAACAGAATAGGTTAGAACATACTTTTCCATGGGACTATTGCAACCCCTACCTATTTCGGAGTAGAAACGAGAGAGCATATCTATGGATTTCATCACTAGTCTTTCATAGGTCTAGGGCAAGGATTGTATCTTTGTTGTGGTGGACAAATTGTCCAAATATGCCTATTTCTATACCAAATCTTTTAAGCTTAAGGCACCTCAAGTTGTAGAGTTGTTTTTCACAGAGGGGTTCAAACTCCATGGTCTACCCAGGAACATTGTTAATAATCAGCATAGTAGATTCCTCAATATGTTTTGGCAAGAGCTTTTCAATTTGGCAAGTACTAAGTTAATCTCAAGCACTAGTTATCACCCACAAACAAATGGATGGACTAAGATCGTCAATAAGTGGGTAGAAGAGCATCTGAAAAACTATGTAATATGGCAGCAAAAGGCTTGGATTAGGTGGTTCTATTTGGGTGAGCACGACTACAATACCACATATCACATGTCTATCGGCATGACTCCTTTCAGAGCTTTGTATGGGTATGATGCCACATCTTTTGCAGACTTAGTCATTGCTAATAGCAAGGTTACAAAGGCCAAGGATTGGGTCCAAGAGAGTAAAGATATCCTGAAGTCATTTAAGGAAAATCTCCAGCAGGCTCAAAACCAATAAAAGATCTATGAAGATAGACACAAATTGGAGAGATCTTTTGAGGATTGTGATATTGTTTTCTTGTGGTTGCAACCCTATAGGTAGTTTTCCTTAAAGAAGAGTGCAGCAGAAAAGCTAAAAGCACAATTTTATGGGCCATATAGGGTTGTGAGGAGGATAGAAGAGGTTCCTTATAATTTGGAGCTTTTAGAGTACAATAAGATCCACAATGTGTTTCATGTTTCATGTCTCAAAAAGGCACTTGGGAAATTTCAACCACTTGAGCTACCGCCATCAGATAAGGAAGGTAAATTGATTTTGGTACTTGAAAGTATTATGGAAGTAAGGTAGAGAAGATTGAGAAGTAGAAGCATAAAAGAATATTTGGTATGATGGAAGAATTTTCCTTCAAAAGATGCTACTCGGGAAGAAGACCAATAATTCAACATCCAAATCTATAACCTGAGGGCAAGCAATTTCGGAGGAGCATTGTAATGTCCCCTTCACAAGCCTGATCAAGTAGCAGGGACCGTTAGTCTAGTTTAATTCCCATAGACTAATTGGGGTGTGATAAGGGAATGATTAATTAATTAAATCAAGTTGTCTAGAGTCACTCATTTTACGGGCAACTTATATTTAATTAAACATTTTATTAATATTGTACATTCTATTTTTTTTAAATGACTTTTTTGAGGCCCAAATGTAAAGTTAAATTAAAAAGGAATATTAAGTCACTTTGAGAGGGAAATGAAATATGATCTTTCATACATTAAAAAACGAGTATAAAATGGAGAGCTTGCAAAAGAAAATTCATCCTTGGCATTTTATTTCCAAAACCCCAACTTTGGAAATTGAGCAACAATTCATCTTTTGTACCCTAGGACAAAAACCCTATGACAAAGATTGGTTTTGAGGATGAAAACCCTCCTAGCCAAGTTGTGAGTGGATTCATATAGGATTCACAGATGTGCTTAATGTTTAGAATATGTGGAGAATTGTGTTGAAAATTCAAAGATCATTTCCAGGTTTGAGCAAACTCCAATTGTGAAGTTACCTAAATATTCATTAAAAATATTCACCAACAAATGAATGAAGAAGAGTGCATATTTTGCTAGTCCCACCCATTCTAAGGCCAATTGTATCAATTTCCTTGTTGGTTGTACCATATATTAACTACAAAAGTTTGCCATACTATTTCTTGTAATACCTGGTTGTACTAATGTGGAAGGCAGGAATTTGGTTTATGGAGGAAACCACCCCTTTATTACACGAATTTTGAAGACATTAAGGCAGCCGCACCTTTGAAGGGTAATATGTAATGTCCCCATTTTAGCCATACGCTCTTCTGTGTTTGATAGCCTATTTCTGGAAGCCTGTAGGCCAGTCAGAACCTAAAATTAGGGTTTCCACTTTCAGAGGAGGTTTTGAAGGCTTGCATGCGAGTTTTTCTGATGCATGTTTGGTGGAGCTTTCTGGGTTTTTGGAGAGCTTCGGAATGTGATAACATGCATGAAAAGATAATGACTTGCATTTTTGGTTGTTTCCTTGGCAGTTTAGGAGGCTTGCATGTTGGAGTTTTACAATTCTGATTTTGGATTCCTTCTGGGTTTTCAAAGAGCTTCGTGATGATGTGACATGCAATTGAATTAGAGAACTTTTTCGGACTTACTATTTTTAGTAAGTTACGATGGTTGTCTGGTTTGTGCTCTAAATGAATTTGCAACAACTTACTATTTTTAGCAGTATGCTATTTTTAGTAAGTACTATTTTTGGTAGTGCTATTTTTAGCAACAGTTCAGCGGTTCAGTGTAGTGCTATTTCTGGCAGGTCAGTTTATTCAATTTGGTCTCCAACATTCGAGGTGATTATTTTGGCAAGTTTGATATTTGGTGAAACTAACATTTTAAGTGAAATAATTTTGCTAAGGCTTGGGGATGACTTTGGAGAATTATTTAAGTCATATTAAATATATTTTCACCTTAGCCTTGGACGCCTTAATGGAGAGATAAGTTGGGTTTATTAAAAAGCAATTTTTATAAAGGTTTCTCACTTAAGTAATTTTGGACGCCATATTTGGATAAATATTTGCATATTCTAAAGTATTTTACTTAAGTGACTTGGGACGCCTAAAGTTATGTTTTATTTGCATTTTTTATAAAGTAATCTCCTTCATGTGGGACGCCAAAATCAAGGAGATAAATGAAATTAAAAAATAAAATGCAAATCCAAGTGGGTGCCCTAAAGAAAGGGAAATGGAAATTTGAATTTGGAGACTGAAGGCTATAAATAAGAGTGTTGGGCTCTTTGTTTCTCATCCATGAAAAAATTATAATGAAATGTTGCCAAACTAGTGACAGGTTTGCTTTGAGGAATGCATACCTCCTAGCTTGGACTTGGTTTCTTGCTTGAAAGATAGCAACTAGCTGAGTTAGAGGTTGTTCTTTATACTGAAGAGCAGATTGAGCTTATTGTAATGGAGTCTTTTGATGTTTTTTGATGTCTTTTGGTGTGTTTTGTCAGTTTACTCGAGGATATTTGCAAAATCTAAAGGTTTGAATGGAAAAGTAGAGCGTTCTATTGATGAAGGGATAGAGAAAGAAGCAGAAGCTCATGTTTGTGGTTTGCATCCCACGAGTGAGCAAGTTGAAGAGAAAAATCAGTCAACTAGTATTGAAGAAGGCACAAGCAAGGTGCACACATCACCTCAAAATGATCGTGAATTTGGTGTAGATACCTTGATAGTTGAAGAGTGTGTGGTAAAGCCTCAAAATACTCCCTTAGACTTGCATGTGATAGGAAGTGATGAAGATCAATTCAGTGAAAAGAACATAATAGCAGTCTTGAGTTCTAATGAAGATTCATCCAATGAAGGTCTTGAGACTAAGGGCTTCACAGAAGATGTTGGTAGAACTGTTGTGTGGGATGAGTTCGTTGAAGGAGAGCAAGATGAAGGAAATATTAGTGGTCTTGGAGACGAATCCAATGAGTCCATGCATGGTCATGTTGAAGATTTGATGATGAAGGATTTTCCTCTTGTTGTTGTCCCAACTTCCCAAGAAGTTCCACATGAAGAAATCAGCGACATACTTTTTCATGGTGGTTCCAAAGAAGGTAATGATGGTGAAGTTTTCAAAACAGCAAGCATTGAAGATTCTTCACTTCATTTCAATGGTGACATTGTTGGTCTTGGGTTTGATCAGTAAACCAAACCATTGGAAAGAATTGTTTTTGAAGATATCAGCTTAATTGATTCAGGAGCTGACTTATTCAAAGAGTCAACACTTCAAGAGGAGCATGATAAGCACTTTCTTGTTGACCATCTCAATCAACCCATTAGCATTTGGGATCCAGGTGTGTTGGCATCAAGATATGACAAAGAACCTGTGTGGGATAAGTTTCCCTTTGATCCTAATGAAGACCAAAATTTTGATTGCATTGCAAGCTATGAGGTGACCATTGAAAGAGAAGTTATTTTTGATGAAGAAGCTTGCTCAGTTAAGCTCCACAAAGATCCCTTAGAGTTGGTTGCAGCTAGTAAGCAGGAGTTTGTTGCTTCCAAAACTTTTAGGACAGCGTTCCTTGATGACTCACTAATCGAGTTTGGGGCTGCCATAACCCTTGATCAAGGAAATAGTGAGGAGGAAGAAGAGCTAGAAGACCTTATGGCTCTTGAAGAAGAAAGATTTAAAGAGGTTTTTGAACACAAATCTGATTTTCCAATTCAAGAAGCTGATTGCAGACTTAGGGTTGAAGAAATTGTGGAGTATGTTCCTCTTCATGACATTGAGCATTCTTCGCTAGTTGATGGAGAAAGACAAGAAGGTTGGAGCAACTATGAGGGCAGCAAAGACACAAAACAAAGTCCTGATTTTGAAAAGCAGCCAACCAGCAATCCACCATCTTTGCATATTCTTCAATGGGAAGACCAAGTCAGAGAGTCCTTTGAAAGGGAAGTGCGAGTTCTATCCCAATTTGATCGCACTCACAGTTTGATTGAAGAGCTCTACTGGAAGGCTCAACTTGAAGAGAGACGAAGAGGAGTGAAAGATAAAGTTGCTCTTCCCAATTTGCAACTTATCAGAGATTCCTTGGAGACCTTGAAGTCCAAGTACATGCACTTGATTGAAGATCGAGATCATGCCATTGAAGTTGCAAAGAAGACCATTTGTGCCTTCCAAGAAAAGGAGAAAAAAGTTGATGAGCTCACTCTAGAACTCAAGTCAACAAAGGACATGTTAAAAGAAACTCAGTTGGCTCTAACGGAGGTTGAAGACTAGTTTGCTGACTTCAAACTTTTCAAGGAGCAAGAGGGTGCACAAAGAGCTAAAGAAATCAAGCAAGTGGTTAGAGAGCTTGATAGTCTTCAGGAGGAGTTTGATCTAGAAAGCGTCACAAGTAAATCAGAAGTTGCTAGTGCAGATTTGGAACAGCAAGTTGGGCTTGAACATGAGAAAAGAAAAGCTTTTCAAATTATGGATAACCCTCTCTTTGAAGTAAGTGCCAAGATAATTTATGATAGTCCACTCTTTGGGATGGAAGATGAAACAACAAAAGACAATGGCAAGGAATGGGATCTTGATGAAGTTTCCAAACACAATACAAAATGTGGCTTTCAGCTTATCGACAGTTTGCAAGCAAATCATGAGGGTGAGCCGATCCTTGCAAATGATAATCTCCCAAGAAGGTTGTTTGATGATGAATGCATAAGTGGGTTCGAGGATGAAGTCTCCATATGGGAAGAGTTGATTCAGGATGATTTCAACATCTTTGACATCAGGGTGTTGTCCAAACTCAGTTTAGTGGCTGCTCATGGTTTCATTGCAGCAGCAAGGAGTGAAGATTTCAGACTTGCTACTCATGGAGCTTGGGAGAAAGAAGAACCAAAACATGGTGGTTACATGCTAGATCATCCATCCCTTGGGTTGAGTGATGCTTCGGCTCATACTAGTCCATTATGGGAGTTGGATTTCAAGACAGAAATTGTTCCATGCTCCATTGTTATTGAAGCTTTCATGGATTTGTTTCAAAATTCAGAGGTTCACTAGAGGGGACGCCAATTTCAAGAGAATGCACTTGTTTTTTACTAGCACTTGGAGATGTGTTATGTTTTCTTTCCGGAGTGTTGGAGATTATTTTCAGTTGGGTATCCATGCTTGGGATTCTCAACATGGGTTTATGGAGCTTATTGCTTGTGGAAAGAAGAATTTTTGGATGGATAAGGATCAAATTTCCAAACTTTTTGATACTGTCCCCTTCTTTACCAGCCACTTGATGGTTCTGTTTGTTCATCAACAAATGGATTGGAGAGAGATTTCGAGTATGGGTTGGAGAGAGGAATGGTTGGTTGCTATTGGAAGTGATTCTCGGCTAAGACAAGGGCAGATTTGAGACACGAGTTTGCTGGTTGGAGGTAGACCAGCCACCTTACATGTGGAGTTACTCTCATTCGGGAGAGTTTGTCCATCACTACTTGTCAAAGAGGTGGTGGTTTTCAGTTGGAGATTGCTCTAGTGTGTTTTCCAGCCACTTTTGAGGTGTTATCTTGCAACTCAATGCTCATCTCACACGCTCACACTCAGGAATTTCATTGGTGCTGCTGTTTTTCCTTGTGTAGAGCGCTAAAATCAGATTGCACTTCGCTGACTCCAACCTTGAACAGCAGAGATTATTTGTTTCTTCAAACTTATCCTATTCTCAAAGTTCATCTTATGGAGGTTCGTGAAGCAAAATTTGATAGTTTCTTCACTTTATTGGTTCAGGACAGCGAACTTCCACATGCTTTGGCTTATCATTTTGAGACTCTTGGAGTTGGAACTGTAAAAGTGTTCAGAAGTCTTCATGGTTGTATCAGAATAATACGATGGAGGCACAGTAGATTCATGTGGAGTTATGAGCATGAGTTTGTTGAGCTCTTGAAAAGGATAGCTCTCCTCTTTGCAAGAAGCTTTGGCGAAGTTACATTTGCAAACGTGGCTCTGCTTGACACCATGAGGAGATGTGCTGAGGAGTACATTGTTGAGTTGAGCAGACTTTCCTTCCTGTTGCCCAAAGTCGAGGAAGACAATGGCATTGTTGATATCGATTACTCAGAGTTTTTTAGGCATGAGATGCTGCATGATATTGATTTCAGTCCTTCCAGAGTTTTCAGCTTGAGTTTCATTGATGGTAACATTTTGGAGTTCCAACAGAGGTTAGTGCAGTTTTGGCATGATGTTTTCACTAATGTGATCAGAGTGATGCAACATTAGCATGGTGGGTCTTTGCAGAGATGGACATGGGACCCTGGGATCCGTTGGAGTGTTGTGCAATTGCTTGAGAACAAGCAATTTTGGGAAGGGAAGAATGTAATGTCCCCATTTTAGCCATACGCTCTTCTGTGTCTGATAGCCTATTTCCGGAAGCCCGTAGGTTAGTCAAAAGTTGAAATTAGGGTTTCCACTTTCAGAGGAGGTTTTAAAGGCTTGCATGTGAATTTTTCTAATGTATGTTTGGTGGAGCTTTCTAGGTTTTTGGAGAGCTTCGAGATTTGGTAACATGCATGACGAGATAATGACTTGCATTTTCAGTTGTTTCCTTGGCAGTTTTGGAGGCTTGCATGTTGGAATTTTATAGTTCTAATTCTAGATTCCTTCTGGGTTTTTAGAGAGCTTCACAATGATGTGACATGCAACTAAATTAGATAACTTTTCCAGACTTGCTATTTTTAGTAAGTTACGACAGCTGCCTGGTTTGTGCTCTAAATGAGTTTGGAACAACTTACTATTTTTAGCAGTATGCTATTTTTAGTAAGTACTATTTTTGGTAGTGCTATTTTTAGCAACAGTGTAGTGGCTATTTATGGCAGGTCAGTCTATTCAGTTTGGTCTCCAACATTCGAGGTGATTATTTTGGCAAGTTTGATATTTGGTGAAAATAACATTTTAAGTGAAATAATTTTGCTAAGGCTTGGGGATGACTTTGGAGAATTATTTAAGTCATATTAAATATATTTTCACCTTAGCCTTGGACACCTTAATGGAGAGAAAAGTTGGGTTTATTAAAAAGCAATTTTTATAAAGGTTTCTCACTTAAGTAATTTTGGACGCCATATTTGGAGAAATATTTGCATATTCTAAAGTATTTTGCTTAAGTGACTTGGGACACCTAAAGTTATGTTTTATTTGCATTTTTTATAAAGTAATTCTCCTACATGTGGGACGCCAAAATCAAGGAAATAAATGAAATTATAAAATAAAATGCAAATCCAAGTGGGCGCCCTAAAGAGAGGGAAATGGAAATTTGAATTTGGAGACTAAAGGCTATAAATAAGAGTGTTGGGCTCTTTGTTTCTCATCCATGAAGAAATTATAATGAAATGTTGCCGAAATGGTGACAGGTTTGCTTTGAGGAATGCATACCTCCTAGCTTGGACTTGGTTTCTTGCTTGAAAGAGAGCAACTAGTTGAGTTAGAGGTTGTTTTTTATACTGAAGAGTAGATTGAGTTTATTGTAATGGAGTCTTTTGATGTTTTATGATGTCTTTTGGTGTGTTTCGTCAGGTTACAGGTTGTTGGTATGGGTGTGGCTGAAGTAGGTTTTTACTCATAGCACTCTAGGCGATTTTTGTTTGGTTCTAGGTAGTTGATAAATCACTTCCTTGGCTCAAGGCGCCCCTTTGTGCAAGTTTTGGGAATTTATTGTTGAGTCCTTGATTTTATCTTGCAAGTCGACCCTCTCTCCAAGCCTTACTTTGCCTGGGAAGTCTTGGAAATCTTTAGAAAAATAAATATCATCAGTTTGCAGTTGTTTCATAGTCTTAGCTTTGTAATGACCCCGACCTCTGGGGCTAAGAATTATTGTTGTTTATTAAAGATTTCCCTAGTTTGATGATGTTATTTGTCGAGCTATTTTGATGGCACGGTTGGACCTTAAGATGATTTGATCACTGTAGATGCAACTTCAAGCCCAAAGTATATTGCAGATGTATGTATGCTTAGGTACAATACAGTTTCATGTATAAGACTATTACATTATCTTGAAATAATGCAATAGAATGAATAATGGAGCAGAGTGTTTCAGCAGACCATACAATCACTCCAATGAGATAATCAGAACAATTTACTAGACTCAGCGATACTCAGAACACAATGTAATCTTCATTATACATATACTCTGTGTTATATTCATAAGGCAATACACACAAAGGCACAAATTTGTACACAGTCCTATATATGCTTGAAATGTAGAACATTATAGGAAATGCACAGAATGCTACAGAATCCTACATACCCATTCCAGTTGCCACTCCAGTCGGCAGATAGCCCTGATAATGATAATGAAATCTTCAATGTATACGTAACCCCGATATGCAGAGGAATGACGCCCAGCGTATGATTGAACACCAATGATATGTGTACTCCGAGTCCTGTTTATATCCCGAACATTCACATTCACGGCAGTGTATGGATATCTTTACTTCTGCCTTTTCATATTCCTCGACACACAGGTGGCCTGGGACATATAGAAAGTCTCAACTCTTGCAACGCCTATGCCAGTCGCTCAGAAAATATCTGAACACGAACAGCACCAACAATACTAGCTTTGCCCTGTACCTACACATTGAACTATTCATAGCATCAATAGGAATGATTAACGGGTGCTATGATGGACAACGCCGGTGATACAATGCGAGGGCATCAATGATAGAGCCTCTCGATCAGTATTGATGATGAGACCCGATCAACAACTCCAGGAAAGATGAATAATAATGACTCTTCGGAAACCCCAAACTCCATCTCAGTTATGAAACCATGTAGTCTCTCCCGTGCTGATCCTTACAAAGATACGACTGAATATCAAAATGCTATGAATTCTCGATACCATTTCCCCTGTTCTTAATAATATGCGAGTGCCACTGAATATCCGTTTCCCGTATTCGCCCAGAATAAATACTATAGGAAAGGATGTTTGAATGCTTGCTTCAGCGTAAAGATATTGTTCGATAATAAATACCTCTCCCGACTTCACAATTGCCCACCCAGTGTCCTCATGGTAACTTTGCAAGGCAATATTCCCATTAATTCATTACTCGTGCCACAGAGACCTTTGAGGAATAAATGTGATGAAGGATCCCGATGACCCTGCTCACAAGTCCGCTCAAACCAACAAGAGATTTGAATATTTATGCTGTAGATAGATATGGTCGGCCCTATCAATAAAATCTTCTGCCAATGCTATATTCATTCCATCCTGGGAAAATAAATATGAAACCATACAAAATGCCACGCTTAGGATTTCGTCCAAGCATGACCAATATTCTCTGAGAGGCTACGTTCTCAAACAATTCCATTAACAAAGTTCAAACTCCTCATTCTTCCGTGATGCTCTTGTGTCGGCCCTCAAAGCCCATATAACTTCGCCATATTCAGTTTTGGTAACTGATGTATTTAAATATAAATGGCTTA
>VDFB02024816.1:0-96248 GCA_007258455.2 Sequoia sempervirens
TATTTAGTTAGCTAAATACTTATTAAGAAAACCTAAGGTGCTAAATTTAAGGGTAATATGAAGAAACTATTGATTTGAAGAATTAAAGTGTATTAAATGGGGCAAGGACAACATGGCCTCAAAGTACTAAAATTATTTATTATTTATTAATATATCAATAAATAATTAATCATTGACAATGATGTAGCTTAATTATTTCTATGATAATTGTTGAAAAATATTTTGATGTTTGGTTGATTACAAAATTAATGATATAGGTATATAGAGCATGCATGTATTTAATGAGGGCGTGTCTTTTAGATGAAATTGGCTAAATGGGTTGGTAAGAAATATATGTATTATTTGCTAGGTCACTCAAATAAAACTTCTTTCATTCCATTGGGATGGAATGTTGAGATGGGAGGGAAAACTCTACTAGTGGAAGAAGAGGAAGTCAAGATAGAGACTAAGAGAGTGTTGTTTTCTCCTACAAGAATATATTCAAACAACATTTGAGAAATAGAAAGAGATAAGGCAATTCTCTCTAGATCTAGAGAAATTCATTTGTTGTTTTTTATATTGTATGTCAATAATTTGGATCATTAGGCATAGCAAAATCCCTAATGCTACATGAAATTTTGATAGATAGATTAAAGATTGTTTAAGGGGAGAGGATGTTAGAGTTTGGTGCATTATTTAAAATTTTAAGTCAAATGAAATGAAAATAGTGGAATAATATATTGACAATCTTCTACATATGGTGAAACCCAAAGAAGGCTCATAGAAGCAATGCTAGTCTATCATTCATATATTGGATTTTGGTAGGTCAAAAACAACTAATTCAAGTTTAATGTTGAATGTCGTTCTTTCACCACATATGAACTACATAAAATATATTTATATCTATGAGGGAATCATAAATATAAAACTCACATTACTAATGTAAATGCTACCACTAGGTTCCCACTAAAAGAAAGTCTAAGCCACACAATGACAAAATGCACAACAAAATCAATAAGTGAAAAATAATTTAAAGAAAATAGAAAAATTTAAACCAATAGAACAATTGAACTAAAAAACTTTGACTTAAAGATATATACACAACAAAACTCTCTCTTTTAGATCTAACAAAAAAAAATCTATTATTTCCGATTGCATCTATTACAATGCAACATACTCCAAATTTAAAATGTTCTATCTAACTTTATTTATAAATATTTAATTATTAAATGTTCAAATTCAAATACGATACCAACTTTTCTAATGACTTTATCATTTTCCACATGATTTCTTTGCACCTTTATTATCAATAATCTCATTTTTCCATCCAAATTCTCGAAAGCAATTCATATCCAAAAAGTTGAAACAAATATTAAAATATTGAAGAAATCTTGCGAAAGATCATGAAACATATACAACTTATTCCTATATTATAAAATTATCATACTAACATTAACATTCCAGTAAAATCTCACCTTATTCATTAGTTCATGACATCGGGATCATAATGTCCCTGAAAATAGATATTCCTTCATGTCATGTATTCCTGAGCAAAATCATTATTGATGATACTAGAAACATTAGAAGAGTGATCAGACTGAATGCCTTAAATAATCTTCGAACATATCAATGGCAACTAAATAAAATCTAGAATAGAGGAATCATTCATAAAGAAATTTAAATTGCCAAACTTGTTCTTCAAGCTAATTCTAATGATAAAATTAAAATTTGGGAATCAGATTATTTCCATGCTTCAAATTGAATTAATAATCTGAGAATCAAATCAATAAAATAAATAAAAATAAAATCAGGTTGCATTCAATTTTACCAACAATTTTAATGCAGATCTGAATGGTAGTTATTGTACACAATCAAAATAAATTAAAAAATCAATGGATCTTTGGTTGCTGGTGAAATTAAATGGATCTGAATGAACCCACCACTTTTGTTGTTGGTGAAGTTGAATGGATCTAAATGAACCGACCACTTTTGTTGCTGGTGAAGTTGAATAGATCTGAATGAACCCAGCACAGATCAAGTCTTGTTGACTGCAAGACTCCAACACCATAAAGGATAAAGTCAGTATTGTGTGCCGAAAGACTTTGAAAAAATAATACCCTTCCGTCATTGATTCTTAACTGAAAAGACTTCAACAGAAAAAGGCATGTTCTTATATCAGATAACAAAACAATCTTATAAATGATATAAAATCCTCCATAGAATAAAAAACCCAAAACAGAAGAGAAATAGAATTTTCATTCTAACAGATGCACCTGCAAAAACAGTGAAAATTCCAATGAAATAGAATTTTATGAAACCATCCCACATGTACAGTCGATTTTTTTTGCAGAATCCACTGATACCCTTTCTTTCATTCTTTATTTGTCACAACAAGAGTGGCTTTCCTATCACATCCACTAAAAGCAGTGGGACAGAGTAGTTTACATCCACTAAAACAAGTGGGATAAAATGGTTGAAGATTTATGTCTCAGACGATAATGGGCTACTTTATCTCTCAGGCTTATCCCAATAGAGATAAAGACTGTTTTGCAACCTGTGTTCACACACATTCTCTCTCTCTTTCTTACCCTACTCAATAAGAACCGGCCACTCTAGTTTTAGTAATACATGATATTCAAAGCATCTCATTACTAACATGATAATGATTTAAAGTATATTCCTTTTATCTGGCTTGGGTTGGTGGCGTACAAAAGGAATTCCTCCCATTGTGGAAAAGTATGTGGAATATGTTTAATATTGAGATACATTGACTATGTGCAAAGCAGATTGTAGGAGTGTGATAGGGCTGATATACGTGTATAGAGCTTACTTGCATTTTAGATGAAATTGGCTAAATGGGTAAGTAAAATGGAATTATATAGGCTGTTCAAATCAAGCCTTTTTGTTTTATAGAAAGAGACAAAGAAATTTTCCTTAGATCTAGAGAGATTTATTTGGTATTTTTATGTATTATATAGGTTGGAGCACCAAGTATAACAAGTGTTCTAATGCTACTTTAGATTGTGATAGACAGATTGTTGAAAGCGAGAGGGCACTGAAAGGAAAAAAAAATAGTTGAGAATAATATTGACATCTTTTTACACATGGTGAATCTTAAAGATGGCTCATGGTAGCAATGCTAGTCTACTAATCAATACATAGGATCTTGATGGGTCAAAGAAAGCTATGTCTGAGTTACATTCCTTTTGTCACATGTGAATCATGTAAATTACATTTTATGTGCAAATGTCACCCATAGATTCCCACTAAAAGGAAGTCTAGAAGACACAACTTCAAAATGTATAAAAAAACCAATAAATGGAAAATAATTTGCAAACAACACATGTATTTTTCTTAATAATCTCATACTAGTATAATGCATTGGATTACAACAAACTTGACTTGGTGTTAAAAAAAAGGAATTAAAGTTTAGGAATGGAAGTCCTCTGCAACTTTGGAAAAGGATAATGGCTATAAGCCATTGAGGGTTTGGTGTTCTCTATGCTCTAACAGTCTTCTTATGATTTTGGCTCCACTACTCATGTCCTTGATTTTCTTTGGATTGAAAATTGTGTTTTTTGGTTTATGATTTTTGTATTGTTTTTTTTGCTCTACAAATTTAAAACTCTCCCTCTAAATCTAGCAGTTATTGTTGCATTGTAGAGGGTTCCTAGTCATATGTGGTGATTAATGGGAGAGGGTGACATGGCATCAGGTGATCCCCCAGATGACACAGAAGGGGCAGATGTCATTAACAACAATAGTAAAGGAACAGTCATTTAAAGACATTGTTGTGGAGGTCTGCAGCGAAGGTGTTCGATGTATGCAAGGTTCGTGACTATGGAGGATGGTAGGCTCTATGGGGATCGACCTGTAGGAGGAGGTGAAGGCAAGTGCCCTGTGGATGCCCTAGGAAATTGGTTTTTGTTCGTAATTCTGATATGGCAATTTTCATGGGTAGGGAAGAAAAATGGTTTAAAAATGTGGTTATCTTCCTTGTTGCTCTTGACTGCAATAAATGAATGGTTTAATAATGTTTGGAATAATAAATTTGGAGTTCATCTTTCATTTTTGAATGATTCAAAGAGGTTTGTTTTTGGTTTTTTTCAAGAATCACTCAATGCATGAGAACATTATTTCGAAAGAATTGTGGAATATTGGTAATTTCAAGTTTTGAGTGATTTCTTGGTCTCTGGAGGTTTTGAATGATGAAGTATTGACACTATCCTACTCTAGATGTGTTACTGTAAGAAATGTTCCTCCCTAATTATGGGCTTTTTTACCATAATTTCTCTCCGCTACAAAAAGTAATGAGGGTGGAAGAAACTAAGGATAATCTCTTACATGTGGATGCAAGGCTATTGGTTTCCTTATCGCCATGGGTGGATATTCTTGAGGAAATAGAAATTGAATTAGGGGGGAAGATTTTGTCCTACAAGTTTGAGATTCTAGTCTAGGTCTAAATGCTTGCTTTCTATGTAAAACGGAAGGCCATGTGAGAAGAAACTTCCCAATTTTTAAGGGTAAGTTGGAAGACCCAAGGATTAACTCAAATTTTTCCATCCCTAACCCTAGAGATATTACAAAAGGGAGGGTGAATGTTGAGAAGGTCAATGGTACTAAAATAGATTCTACCAAGGTAACAAACTCCAAGACTAATTTAGAAATGAATGAAATAAACCCTTTAAGGAAAATGATATAGAATCTACTACCAAAGAAAACATACATGAAAGCAAAGTGGAAGCATTAATAGAAGGCATCCACAATAACCCTAATAATGAAACCAAAGATGCAAATTCTAGGATTGACAACCAAGTCATAGAGGTAGAATATATTGAATCAGGGATTGCTAATTCACTCCCCATGGAAAATACCCCCAAGGGAATCATAAATCCAATCTAATATTTGAGCCTATCAATAATCCTAGGCACAAGAAGAATGCCTAAGAGCTAGTAATGGAGAAGATTAAATAAAATATTGTTCAAAACAATAGTAATAAAAGGATTAATTAGAATAATATAGAGGAACATTCAAAGGCCATAGTGCCTTTATCTAATTGGTAGAGTCATATTAATGGTAGTAAATAAAATGTAGGGAATGATTCAATAAAGGATGCAGGAAAAACTATAAGATAAGGAGCAAAAATTCAAACTCTAAAAGTTGAAACATCATACAAGAATAAAAGGCCAAAGAAATAGAAGTTAAATAAATAAGGGTTGTAGATGATATTTCAAGTATTTACAATCTTAGTCTAGAAAATACCAACCCCAATATGCTAGTTTTTCCTAAGACTAACACTGGGAAAAATAAACATGCCCAAGGCTTCTAAGACTTATACAAGAGTGAGCAGGGGGTGTAAAAGATAATGGAAAAAAGAGTGATACAAAATGGAAGAATGTGCAAAGCTTAATGATGTGAATAATCCCATTATGCTTGCTTTTCCTCATTCTAATCTTGGACAAAAGGATAATGCCCAGGTGTTAGTATTAGATAAAATCAATTAGAGTGACTCTAACCAAGTTAAAAAGAGCATATGAAATAAAAAGGAGGATCCAGTAGGGGTTATATGGTATTTAACTAATGAGAACACAAAGAGAAAATTCTTCTTGAGTCAAATGCCTCCCCCCATCTAGTGGGAACAACTTGTACCAAAGGAAGAGGGGCCCTCACTCTAGTAAATGGATGGTAAAAGAGAAAAAAATAAAAAAGAATACATAGTAGTAAAGAAGAGGGGGAGCCTTAACACTAAGGATGAATCTCAAATGATGGATATTGATGATCTTTTTAACTGCACAAGTTGGAATGTTAGGGGACTTGAATCTCCTGATAAGAAATACATTGTTAGGAGATATCTAAACCTTGACAAGTTCAAAGATGTCATCTTGAGAGGTATCTAGGTTGTAAATTTTACTCTTGAAACCAATCTCAAATTCATATGGAAAAAGTCTTCCCAATTCTATACCAAGCATGAAAGAGGCATAGGGGGCTCTACCATTTTTTTATCCAATAGGTGGGCTCAATTGGTGACTAATTATAAAACCTCTCCATGCAATAAGGTAGTATGAATATTTATTGAAAAAAATGGGAGATTTGGTATTTTCTCAATCTATTCTCCAAATGAATGTAGGGATAGGATTGAGCTTTGGAAGTGGATGTATAATCTTCAAGATATTCCATGGATTGTAGGGGGGGCTTCAATATTATTGAGAATAGTGAAGATAAAACTGGTAGTATAGACATGGAATGGAAAGGAAATGAGAAATAATTTTGATTCATAATAAAGAATAAATTCAAGCTTTTTGATCCTCTTGAAGGATTGAAAAAATAAAATATAAATATTTGGTTCACATGGTGTAACTTCCAAAAAAGGAATAAGAGAATATATTGTAGGCTAGAAAAATTATATGCTAACAAGGACTTCTTCTGTTATTATCAAATAGATGGTGGTAGAAGAGTAAGGGTTTACTGTTGCTCTCTATCAGACCATCACTTTATCAATTTCAAGATCATAATAGCTAATGAAAGGCCTAAAGACTATAGAAAAGATGGAAAATTCCTTCTAAACACCAACCTACAAAAAAATGAGGACTACAATGAGGCTATTTTTACTCTTGGAGATTAATAAATGAATGTTAAAAGACAAGTCAGCTATTAAGAAATGTAATAATAATGTTAAAGGATAGACAATTATTTTACATAAGTTATAAGCAAGAAAAAAGTAATGGACAACAAGAAGATTGAAAATGCTCTCTAAGAAAAATTATACAAGTTGGATTCTAAACTACAGAGAGACCCTAAGAATATAGAATTGAGTGAGCAACTAATATCCAATAAAAAATATTTGAGGAAGTTGCAAGCTAATAAAACCCAAGGCTTAAGGATAAGAGAAAAGATGAATTGGTTACATAATGAGCAAAAAGGTTCTAATTTCTTCTTTAGATTTATTAAAGAAAAAAGTGTAAAAGAATAAATTAGATACATATGGGAAGAGAACAATATTTTAAGTGACCTTATGAAGTGAAAAAATAATTCTACTGCATTGAAAATGATATTTTTACCTCTAAAGGAGATAAAATATAGGGTCACAAAGCTATAAATCTATACAAAAATTTAATTCCTAAAAAGATTTATAAAGAACTTGTGCAAAAATGTTAAGAAAAGAGGTGTCTAAGGAGGAAATTGTAAAGGCCATTCAGGTACTCAGTAATGATAATCTCCAAGGGCTGATTTCTCGCCTATATAATTCAACAAGAATAATGTTTATTGGGTGAGTGATGATCTACAACAAGTCTACATTGAAGCCATCTATAGAGACTCTAAAGGAAGTAGCATTAACAAAGGTATAATTAAACTAATACCTAAAATAAGGAGATGAATCCCTAATAAAAAATTGGAGACCAATTAATCTACTCAATGCATCTTACAAGATTCTAGCAAGATCTTGGCCTTGAGATTGGTTGACATCCTCCCAACTTTCATTAGCAAAACTCAAACAAGTTTCATTAGTAGGTAAATCATAGAGAACCTCCTAACTGTTGGTGTAAATAGGTTATTTTTCTAACTAGTTACTTAGTGGGGTCTTATTTGTACATGTTAAGTCCACTTAGGTCCTAGGAATATTTAAGTTGTTTAGATAAGATTTTATCTTTTTATCTTTTATTAAATAGTAGAGTCCTAGGTCATTTGATGATGGATCATGTCATTTAATAATAACATTAGTCATTTAATGTTTGGTACTTCATCAAACCTTGTCTATATAAGCACTTGGTCATTGTACACTTTTGTATGGTACCTCATCATCATATTTGGTAGATCTTAATATCAAGCAAGCTCATTTCTTGCATACTCTCTTGTAGAAGGTTTTCATTATTTTCATAGGTGGTCCTGGGATAGAACTAATTTTCAGCTTGTACATGGTATCAAAGCACAACCTTGCAAATTCCTTCTCCAATTTAATGGTAGAGCTATTGCTAGTGAGAGATCTTGGTGAATTTTATAAAGGTTGATTATGCTCTTCCCTTGCACTCTATGGTGATTTGAGGAATTAAAAACTTGAAAAAATACATGTTTTGGAGGGTTCCTTTTTGTGGGTTTTTATTGCAAGTTAATTTTGGCATGTGTTGGAGGTAATCTAATCTCACGATTGAGTCCAAGACGTTTGAAAAAATCAATATTGGCTTTTGTTTCATCAAAATGTGATATTTTTCTAGATCTACGAGGGTTTGAAGTTGTGAGGTGGTTACTAGATCTAGGAGGTAATTGATTTTTAGAGCATATTAGGAAAACAATGGCCTTCCCATTACGTCCAAAAGGCCCAAAAACCCCCATTTTCATATAAAATACTTCATATTTTGATGAAAAAAATATTATTGGTGATTTAAAAAAAATTCAAGTGACTATCTTAAATTTGACAGCAAAATGACCATCACAAAGGACTGTGTTAAATTTGATAGTCAAAAGACTATCATACCAGCACTCGTCCCTATCCATCAAATTCTAGTCGCATGGAGTGACCGTGCTCGCCAACCCTTAGGGGGCTTAATTTTGGCCCCTCAAGCCTTGAGTGGGCAGTTTTTTAAAAATTGTTATGACTTTTAACTCAGGTATCAATTTTTTTAAAATGAGACATTGTTAGAAAGTTGGCTTCAAGAAATATCCATTGTTGTAGGTATTATTATCATATTTTACTTCTAGAATATTATTTTGTTTGAAGTTAGATCTCCCATTTGGATCTCCAAGCTCATAACTTTTTTGCCGAGATATTCATTTTTTATGATTTTTGCAGCATCAACAAGGTATTGAGGAGCTCTATTATAAATTGCACATGCACTTTTTATAGTTTCAACCCTAGGTATCATTTATTCATATTTTCATTTTGGTTAATTACTTGGACATCCTGACTCAGAACTAGAGAGGTTATGTTTTTTTGGGAAGGCTTCATTTATAGTATACATAATGTTTGGGGGTTTCTAAGAACTATTGAACGTTTTAGTCTTTGTAATTTTGGAGATCTACCATAGTTCATTATGGGGTTTTCATTTCATCCTTCTTTGATTATGTTGAAAATGGGAAACTATAAATGATGGAGAGATGTCATCATAAAACATCTCTGTTGGCTTCATTTGTTGCCACATTTGTATGGTATAGTTACCCCTCCAGGTACTACTAGTAAAAAAATTTCTTGGAATTGTTAAAGGGATTATGTATTAAGATTTAATGGCTATGCATGTAGATGATGTCATTTTGAATGCTATTGTTCATTTTGAGTGTCCTCATGTTCTTTGGACTAAAATTTGGGAGATATATGGAGATCCCATTTCAAATTGTCTTTTGCCTCTTCATTTTTTAGAATTGATACCCTATGATTATGATACTCTTTAGGAATTTGAATATTTAGAGTAGTTTGAATCTTTAGATGAGGATGATGAGGTTTCTTCAAATACTCCTTCTTCAGAGATATTTTTGATCCTTCACCATTAGTGATTCCTTGTGTAGATTAATTGATCAAGGAATGATGGCTCCCATCATTCCTATTCAATAGGACCATTCATTTTCTATTCGTGATTCATTGAGAACTTCTAGTAATTCATTCCAATAGGTATCTATTTTTCTTCCTAATTGGGATTCCTCTTTATCAAACATTGCATCCTTGTTTGTGGAGTCTCACATTTTATATTTGGAAGAAACATTCAAGGGGTTATCTCTCCTCTTTCATGAAAATCATTACACAAATATTTCCAAATCATCATTGTCTTTGGATCTTGTTCAACATCAGTTTCCATATAGTATTGGTTTATCATCTTCTTCATTGATTGGGCATGTACTTGATTTGATTGTGGCATCTTCATCTACCTTATACAAGGAGACACATAAGTATATTTTAGAGACATCATCATGCATTTTTATTCTTATTTCATTCAATTCCTATCTAAAATGGGAATCATTCCTACATTTTTACTTGGTTTTGTTTCTTCTGAAAGGGAGACACGTTGTTTGTTGACATTGGATCATGTTTTATCTTCAAGCCTTCACCATTTTTGTAGGAGATTATACATTGTGGGGGCCTACATAGTCTCTCCCTTTCCCTCTTGTGGGGAGTTATTTATTGTATATTCATGATGGATGTAATCCTTGGGGATATCATTGAGTCCTCCATACATCTTTCATCACTTGATTGTATCTTTTATCTCTTTTGGAGAGGGATTTTTTCCTGTGTTTTTTCTCCTTTTCTCCATTTGTGAAAGACTGCATTTGTATTTGTACATGGGTACCTAAACTGGCCTTATATCCAAGACCCATCCTTGCATCATTTGCATAATAATTTCTTCTCCCTAGGTTGCACTTAAGAGAGGGTGTTAGTGTAAATAGGTACTTTTCCTAACTAGTTACTTAGTTGGGTCCTATTTAAATGTTAAGTCCACTTAGCTACTAGGCACATTTAAGTTTTTTAGGTAAGATTTTTTCTTTTTAGCTTTTATTAAATATTAGAGTACTAGGTCATTAACGATGGCTCATGTCATTTAATTTTTGGTACTTCATCAAACCTTGTCTATATAAACAAGGTCATTGTATACTTGGGTATGTGCAAGATCATGATGGGCCAAAAAGTGGTGATATGAGGCGTATGTGTAGGGTATGTGGCTAATGACTTTTTTTTTACCCAAAATTGATGAAACAAAAAGGATTTATAAAGGAGATTCTTAGCTTTCAACCAATATAAATTATACTTTACTTTGAATTTAATAAATAATTATTATTCATTTTCTATTTGAATTATGACTAAAGTCTTGATTGATAGGATGATTGAAAATATATATAACTTTCAAACGGTATCACATTTTTGAATCCAAAACATGCGTCACATTCTATGCTTCACATACTATAGGATTAAAAAATTGAATTTCATGAAGTTTGACCAAGTTAAGGTGGTCAAACATACAAGTTTTTAATATTTTTTAAACATTATAATAAAAAATTTATAATTAATTATTTACTTAGAAATTTTTTTTAAAATGCATCACATCGGGACATGATTCCTCTACTTATATCTAAAATCTTATAAAATATTATCATTTTATTGTGGTTAGTGGTTAGAGGACACCTACTTATTTTTCCACTAATTTAAGTACTACTACATTGAAATTTCAAATTTGACTTATTGTTTGGTAAATTCCCTATTGCCCCTATTAGATCTAATGTATTTAAAAGATTATGGAAAGCTTGGGAGCATGTTAGAAGATTTTGTAAGAAAGGGGGACCAACCACATCAAGGCTCTAGGTCACGGAGAGCTGAGAGTGAAGGGATGCCCTAACTTACATCACTCTAAAGGATGTCTTGGGGCGAGGATCAAGAATGAAGAGCACTATGTAGTACTTCTATCACTCTATAGACTCGAAGTTCAAGTTTAGGCTAGGTGAGCTGGTTTTTGGAGTTGGTACTACATCTCAAACAACACTCTATCCAAGGATGACAACATAATTTTGGGATGATAGTGCGACATTGTAGCATCTCTCGGGCGTGCTGGCATCCGTATGGCCAAAATACACCAAATATAGTATAAAATTCCTAAAAACTTACTGACAGCCTAGCTAGTTGATTTTGATGGGAAAAATAGAATGATGAAGCATGAGAAATATAGATGGAGATGATAAAGCAAGTAAATGAAAGATAAGGTAATGAAGATAATCTCACAAAAGTGTTAATTCGCTATCTAGCTCCACACACACATCCACCTACACACAAGAAAGAGGGAAAATTTTTGGGGCTGTATAGGGGCCTACCTTAGTCAGACCCTTGTTTTGGTGTTTCCACCTCCACGGACAAGCATAAATCAACAAAGTAGAATAATATGATAAAGAAAGTAGAAAGAAATATTGCAATGAACACTACAAAACAACACTATGCTACTCTATCAAATCACAAAGCAGAGGAGTGAAGCATTACCACCTCCACCCAGAAGCTCACTAGCTAATGGAGGAGAATACAAGGTATGGACTTAGCAAAGTCACCATAGCTACAACGATGATGAAGGGAGGTCTCACAAGACTCCAAGCCCACAACTTCTATGATAGCCTCACACTTGCAATGTGGAGTTGATGGAGCTTCAAAGCTATTGTAATTATCACAATGGAATGTTGGAATGTTGCTTGAGAATGTGAAGGAGTTGTAGAATATTGCTAGAGAATTGCCAGAGGATGTGTAAGAGGATGAAATGAAGTGAGATTTAGTATTTTTGAAGGTGGGATGAGAAAGAATAAGGCATTTTTGGGTTAGTTGGTCGAAGAGGGATGTTACAATTTGGCCCAATCAGGTGTGTAATTCCTCTACCAACTTCAGATGTAAGAATCCATTAGGGACATCAACACAATGGACAAACATCTATGCACCATATGTTTGTCCCCGAAAAATATTCTCTCAACGACACATGGGCGAAATGCCAAGTGGATGGAAGGTAAGTGGGTGATGTGAAATTTCACCTTTAGATTTTATTTTCTAAGGTGAGGGTATGTGAAAGGGGAACTTGCTTAAGAGGTGAAAATTTGCTCCTATATGTTTTTCCCCCACTTTAGCGAGAATGAATATTGATGAGTGTTCGGTAAGTAGATCGAAGAGTTAGTAGGGTTAGAAATGTATAATTGAATCGTCATGGAAGCACACTATGATTTGGAAAACTCAAAAGCTCAGGGTAGACAAAGGACTCCACATGTACTCTCCCTAGGGAGTTTCGAACAAAAGGACTCCATAGCTCCGCAGAACTATGAAGTTGCACAAAGTACACTGAAGGGCCTCATACCAATGATAGAAAAATCTTGTAGGATGAAAGTGTCTCATAGGCTTGTAGACTTGCAAGAAGTCACCCCCCAAGTTCTCGCTCATGAAGGAAGCCTAATGAAGTAAGTGTCTACAGGCCTACAGACCTTCAAGAAGGCAACCCCTAAGTTCTCTCTCATGAAGGAAGCCCAGTGAAAGGGGACTCCGTAGAGTTGGACTAGAAAGTAGCTTCATAGGTGCACTTGAAAAGTAACATGTTAATCCACAGATAAAACATGCCAAGAAACAAAAAGCAACCACACAGACAATCAAGTAGAAAGTCACATAGACAACCAACAAATTGAAAGGCTTTCAAAGGGTTCCCTTGGGAGCCTTTCAAAAGAAAAGGGGTCTATTCAAGGGGCATGCTATTTGAAAGTGTAAAAGAGACATTTTTTTCTTAAAACAATTCATCATAAAAGAATCCTTTAGAAAGATGCTCACTTCATCAAGGAATTTGAAAGGAAGGAAATGCCCCCTCGCGAGGGGAAGGTCAAGGATTCTCCCAAAGGAAAAAGTTGCTCCCACCTCAGAGGGAATTTCTCAAGTTCTTTCTTTGTGAAACCATGATGAAGGAAATATGTTTAGTTACAGGTCCAAGTTGAGAATGCGATCTTTAGAAAAGCTTGCAAGGATTTTCAAGAAAAGATTTGTTGGCAATGAATACATTTTTTGAAAATTGAAACATTGTAAAAGTAACATTGTCACACATACGAGGGACAACTCAAGCAAAGAAAAAGGAAAGATATATATAAGTATAGTAATAATATATTTGGGGTCAGAGCTACTCATGAATATATATAATTATATAGTAATAATATATTAACGAACTGTCATCAACCCTCTACTATATCAAACCATATGAAGAATGTACAAGAAGACAAAGTAAAAATAAAAAAATGGTTCTATTACCTAATTTTGCTACTATCTCAATCAAGTAGAGCTATTTATGTATTACAAATTAAAAGAAGGTACACTTTACTCTGCTATATCATATTAATGTGCATAAAGAAATATCAGAAGAATACATTACTACAATTACATTATGCAAATGCATATAGCATAGAAGAAAGTGCACAATATTTTCAAAAATGTAGTCTTTATTGATAATATAAATGTATGGTGTCCCACACAAGTAGTGGGAATAAATATTTGAATTCAAATGTTGGAAAAAAACTTCACATTTATAGATATGAAAAGAAAGAATGCATATATAGAGAGAGGGGACCCGTCATTTCCTAAATGACGAATCCCAGTTGTCTTGTTCTGCGTCATCTTCAGTCCCTCCTACTTGTCCAGTCTCTAGTTGATGCTCTCCTTGCTGCTCCTAGGTTTCCTGCATTTGTGAGAAAAGTGTTGTTAGAGAAATGAAGGATCACCAATCAATACATATGCAAACATCCATAGACATATAGTCTAATCCTCATGTGTATTGAAATAGCTTGCATACCACAAATGTCCAGGAAAACAAGAGAGTTGTCAAACACATCTATCATATGCTCTATTTTATCTAACATTTTTTCCCATTGCATAGGTATAGGTCAAATATTTGTTGTTTTTCTATTTCATCTAGTTACAGCATGTGGAGTGAAATGGGCTCCCATAAGGGTTGAGCCCAACATGCTTGCCTCTGGTTTCATAAGAGATGGATAGTTACATTTTATGTCACCAATGGATCCTTGAAGAAAACTTTCATTAGTCATGGTGACATTGATAAAGAATAAAACATATTATTAATATGAGTTTTCTCACATTAATAATGATACTCCTTACCAATAGGAGCATGACACAAAACTAGTCTGCAAAGATTCAATGATGTTTTTCTATTTTAAACTCATATGTACATGGTTGTCATGTTTTGAGACAACATGAGCTATCAAGTACTATAAGGAGCTATCATGAGTTACATGGAGAAGCTAAAGGTGAGCAAGAAAATTTATGGTTAAGGTCACAATGTATATGCTATCTCAAAGAGCAATGCAATGTAGATGAAAGCACAATGATGCAGATAAATTATTTAATGATATTTGCATTTGAAAGTAAATAGGTGCATGGTAAGTCAATTGATAAGAGTAAATGTAAATCAAAGACAATGCTACTGAAGTGCATATAAGAAACATGTGCTATGTATCATGTTACTTTCTTGCATTTAAATGTGAGATTTACATTCACTGTTCATCTCACAAGAGACATTCATGAATTAGGAGAGGGCAGTTTTTTGCATTGAAAGGACAATATCGAGTATCAAGAGGAACAACCAATGCAAATATGTGACTAAATGCATAGTGAAAAGAAATTCCTACACAACAAATGCATTAATAGAAGCACTATTCATATTAAATGTTGAATAAAGAAGCAATGATATCAATCATGGAGACAGTCACAATGATGACATTGAGTGTATTTTTTCAACAAATAGTCATAGGGGTCGTGGTTAATGCTCCATTAAGTAATAGATGAAGAAAAATTTCATTCATATATATATTCTTTTATCAATAGTTTAGGGGTAAATGAGTTACATGTTAAAATAAATTTGAAAGAGAGTGAATATGTGACAGTGACCTTGCAACACTAGTGGACAACCTTATGAACAAAAGATGAACAAATAGTCATGAGTCATGGCAAAGGTTTAAAATTTTGCATGGTGAATTGAAGGGATTCCAAAAACCAAAGTGTAGTGAGTAGGTGGTGTTCATGAAGGAGTGGAAAAAATGCATAGAGCCTTTGAGATATACTCATACTGTGTGATGTTATTGAATCATTTTACAAATCTTTTTCCTTTGCTAGGCAACAAATTTTTGTTTCAGCTATTCACTCTCTAATGGAGTCTCATTCATATTATGATCTTGTTCGATCTTATCATTGTAAAAGGATTATGACACAACTGGCCACCACTACATAGCATTATAAAAGCAAAGATGATTATATTCTTTCTCAAAATCAACAAAAAATAAATGTGGAGGTCATGGATTTGAAGGAAAAGATTCAGAAATGGAAAAGAGGAGAAGAAAAAAATGGAGAATATGAAACCCTTGACCAAATAGAGAAGAACAAAACTTTTACCCTTTGTAAGAGTATATAATTCATGCTTAGAGAATTTCAAGTTCCAAAATACTAATGGGTAAAACCCAGAATAGAAGGAATATTACGCCATCAAAATATTCTTTCAGAAAATGAAGTTTATTCTTGCAAGAGGACATGTAGAAATATTAAGGAAATATGGTGAGACTGCGGCCATAGGAGTGAACAAAATAAAGATGCACAAAAAGACAAGCAATATTCATCATTTTTTGCACTTACAGAAGCTTGAAATGAGCTTTCATTGACTGAGATCAAGAGAATGCATGGAGAAATAAACATGTTCATCATTTTCTTCCATGATAAAGCTCAAAATGAGCAGATTTTATACATTAAATGAAAGAAAATGTAGAAATTTGTGCTCACAACAAGCTCACCAAGTTTTTGTGTTTTTATTTTGCATGAAATGTACTGAGGAAGCCTCCTTTGCTTCAGAATCCACCATGGATCACCTATAGGAAGCCATCAAACCCTATGTCGGTGCTACCAATAGGGTTTTCCAGAAACTTCAAAATGCTAAATAAAGATGCATAGAATGTTTTTCCCACATTTTGTCTTAGGTTTTTCTTGTTGCCCTAAGTTAGGCCGATAAGTGAAAAGGGAATTTTGTTCCTATCTTTTAAACATTTACAAACAACTAATGTATGTCGTGGCCTTTTTGTGCCTTAGTGAGTTTGCTTGTCCCTTGAAGAAAGCTTTGCTTTTGACTCATGAATGGTGACTCATGTTTGGTTGAACTTTCTCCTAGAATTTTTTGCATTGTTTTGAATTGTGAAGCATTTGATTTAAATGGTGTTGTTATAAATCATTAAATCAAATTGCTATTTCAAATGCAAGAATGAAGTGTCATGCTTTGTAAATGCACTTATGTTTTTTATTTAGTCCTTATGCTTTGCAACCATATAGGGAGGTTGGGGAAAGTTGGTCGACCAAGGGAGAAGATATAGGATAGTTTTAACTTGCTTTTGGAGGGAATGAGGGTATATAGGAGCTGATTTATTATGTCTTCATGGTCGAACATGGTCAAACTTTAGTTTTTCAACATATTGGAGTTCTTTTGGATGAGATTGGTTGCTATATTTTTGGCTTTTTGGAGGCATACAACCAAGAATTTTCTAGTCCCTATTTTGGCAGAGTCTCTTAGTGAGCTTATATTCACTTCACTTTTCATTTGTGAAGTTAGTTTTGATTATTCTCTAGCTTGTACTTAGTGATTTTTGGAGCCCTTTTGTAGATTTTGGCATTTTTCTATAACTCTTTTGGCATGCATACCAGTTGATACCTTCGAGATCAATAAAAGATAAGTTTTTTTTCCTACTTAATTTTTTGTTCTACTGTGTGTAGTTTGTTGATGTATGTAATTACTTGTGAAAGTACTTCATTCCTTGTAGTTGAGTTTCATTGGTGGCACCTTTGTGCAAAAAGTGTATGCTTTTATAGGTTATGAGTTGTGTTGGTGTGCAAATAGTCCAAGCTGTGAAAATTTTCTTTTCCTTCTAGGATTATGTATTATGTCCTCATGAAATATTGATGCAAAGATATATGAAATTAAGTTGTGCAAGCAGTGTTGTTGATTGACCTATGTATGTAGTTGTGTTTGCAGGTCTTAGTCAGTATTTTGGTGCATCGCCTTTTTACAAGCTTTCAGTTTTTAGTTTATGTTACTTTCTTACCCTTTTCTCTAAAAAAGCTTTAGTTTAGATTAGTTTAGGTGACACCATGGGATCCGACCTTCTCTAGAGTTCCACTCCAAGTTTAGGTGACCCACAGCCTAGGAGTGTTCCCATGTTACTCCAAGATGCTAAGTTCTGCAACTTAGCAAGGGTGCAATTTTGAGAGCTAACAATTTTGTCACACCCGGTGGGATTTTCGAATCAAGAATATAGTAGAAAAATACATATTTTGCTAGTTTTGATATGTAACCAGTGATTTTCAGACCTTTTGAGAGGTTAAATATGTATATCTGGTGAATCTAAGTGTGTAGGTTTGTAGAAACCAGTGCAAAAAAGCATATGAGAAGGATACAAATAAGAGGAAGTGATATTCCTTTTGAATATTTGTAGTTATCACCACCCAGAAGATAAGGTAGGACAACAAAATGAACTCTTGTTTCATCAAAGAGAGTTCAATCAACACTGCTTAGTTTCAAACTAGCAGCTGTAGTAGCTATAGCAAGTGTATCAATACCTTTAGTTTTTGTGCCTATTAATCTAGTTCAGACCAAACCAATGGCAAGAAATCAACCTTTTGTAACTTTTAATGGGGGCAGCCCATTAAATTTGGCACAACATAATGATATTCCAGTGGCAGCCCTTAAAATTAAATTCCTTTTTTCACTGGAGAGGACCAAACTACACCTGTTGAACATATCAAAGATGTATCTAACCTATGTTCAGTGCATCATATAACACAAGAAGATATAGCAATTAGACTGCTAGCAACATCTTTTAAGGGAAAATTCCTTCAGTGGTTTAGGAGTTTAGCTATTAATTCAATTTCTACATGGGATGAGCTTGGGGAGGTTTTATGTAAGAATTTTAAAGACAAGTTTGATCACTTGTCATTGGTGGAGCAGCTCACTACCATCAAGAGGGCTCCCCATGAACATATGAAAGACTTTAATTTCTGCTTCCAAAAGTCTTGGGATAGAATTCCATAGAATATTAGGCCTTCACTTGAATATGCCTTTTTGTATTTTTTTAGGTCTTTAAATAGTGAGATTGTTGTTATGATAGAGTCCATGGGTGGGAACACATTACCACGGGCCTATGATATAGCTATTAGAGCTGAGAACAACCTCATACAAGTTGGAAGAATTGCTCATGGACCTCTTATTCCCATATTTCCTGACATGCAGCCTCTTATGACCTTTCCAACACCTTAAATGGCCCCTTTACTAGCTATTTTTAGTCAAGAAATTGTTGTCCCAAGTCCATCTTAGGAATTACAAGAGATTAAAAGTAGTCAACAAAAAAATGAGAATATACTTTAGACTTTTGGCAATGAGCTAGTGAGTATTAAGAAGCAACTGTTCCAAGATTTTAAGCCCTATCAACCTCAAAACCAAGGTCAAAGTCAACCATATCAAGCTAATAGATAGCCATATTAGGGAAATTATCAAGGTGCAAAATAAAATGTAAATCCAAGGCCTTTTCATCCATACAATCTAGCTCCAATTAGTTTAGCTAAAGATCGTGTTCATGTCCAGAATAACCTTGTAGCAGAATATGAGTGGTACTTTCCTTGCAACCAACCCCATAACCAAGCTACAAAAATGTTTGATGGTGAAAAATGTTTGAAGCATGCAGAACATATCTAATGATGAATCTCCACAACAACAAAATCTCCCTCTAAGTGATTCAACTCTCCTGAATTGGCAAGAAGAGGAATTTTGTGGAGTGAACAAAGATGATTCTCTAATTGCAGCTAATACAAGAGCTAAGAAGAGGGATTTTAAGATTGAACAATCAACAAACAAAGAAAAAGAAGATGTTGGACCATCCACATCTCAAGTGCCATGCATACTACAAAGAAATGCATGAGGCACTACAAAGGAGTAGCCCCACTTGCAAGAAGGACCTATTGTTGCAAGGACTCATCAAAAGGTAGGCACTGCTGCACCTTTCAACATTGTTGAGCAGATGAAGAAAATGAATGTGACAATTTCTATGTGGGATTATTTGTCTATCCCAAGCCAAAAATACTTATTACAATCTTCTTTATCTAATTTGGGTGTGTCTAGTGATGTTTCAATTAACCAAGTTAAGGTTGTTTTTACAAATATACCTCAAGAAAACAATAAGTAGCTAGGTAAAGATGTCAAACCCCCCCTTTAATGTATCTTTGATAATAGGGGATAAGTTGGTTCACAATTATATGGTAGATTCAGGGGAAAGTAGCTTTGTTATGCTCAAACAAATTGTTGATAGGTTGGGTTTAAAATATCAACCTCTTGAAAAGGGAGTAGTCCAACTTGATGGGTTATCCATTAACATGTAGGTGTCATTAAGGATGCAAGCTTTACTTTACATGCATTCCCAAACTTTTCCATTCCCCAAGATATATTTGTTATTGATTTTCCACCATATTTTTCCTTGTGTTTGTCAAGGGATTTCACTGCCAGAATAGGGGGTTATTTATCCTTAGACTGGTCCCACATGTTATTTAGGACTATATACGAGAAAAAATTAACCATTAAGTTTGAATTACTTTCCAAAGATCAAATTGAACCCTATGTACCAAGTGCTATAAATGCCAATTGTGTTGTTTTTGATGATAGTGAGCATGTTGTTGCTCAAGAGTTAATTTTACAAGCTAAAAATGTCCCAGACATTCTTCTAAATGAGTGGGAAGTAGAAAATGTGGAAGATGAACTAGGTAATAACATTGAGGACAAAGGCCCAGGTTTGTATATGTTACATGAACTTGATGCAATTATCCCAAACCTTGAAAAGAAGGTGGAACAACAACAAGGACAATAGAATGAAGTGTATTAAATGTTCTTTGATGGATCTAGAAACAAGAATGGAGTTGGTGGGGGAACAATGCTTGTGTCCCCACAAGGTGAAAAGTATTATTCTACTTTCCATTTTGCATTCTATTATTCTAACAATACTGCTAAGTATGAAGGTTTGGTTTAGGGCTTGGAATGGGTAAGGAAAAGGAAGATAAGCTACCTTCAGGTATTTGGGGACGCTGAGTTGATAGTCAATCAGGTGAGAGGCTTGAATGTAACTAAAAATGATGTGCTTAATTATTACAAGAATAGAGTGTGGGATATGATAGAGGAATTTGATGCTTTAAATCTGATTTCTATTCCTATGAGTCAAAATAAGCATGCAGATAGGCTTGCTGCAATAGGTGCTCAATTTGATATACCTAATGATATTAAGAAAGAAAAAGTGAAGCAATATGTTAAGGTTGTTGTAAGGTCATCTATTCTTGATAACAACATTCATTGGCAAGTTTTTGAGAGTGATGAGTAGGTATTGAGTTTTCTACTTGAAGAAGATGAGTTCTTAGTGGTAAACCAAGAGAAACTTAAGCAACAATATGATGATCAAGTCATTCAATTAAGAACAAACAAGCTTCCCAAGGATCTAGTTACCTTGGAATCCATTTTTAGTACTGATGATGAGCTAAAGAGAGGTAAGACCAACATGTAGATCAAGGAGGATCATTATGAAGAGATTGAGATATTCAAAGGTAAGCTCCTTAAAATTGGTAAAATTTGTTCACAAGAAGATAGGCAATCTTTCATTTCTCTTTATCAAGAGTTTCAAGATGTATTTGCATGCGAGTACTCAGATTTAAAGGGTTTTGATCCTCAAATTTCCCAACATACTATAGAATTAGAGCCAAATGTAAAACTTGTTAGGTAGAAAAAAATCCCTTTAAATTCAAAACTTGAGCCTCTTCTGATAAAAGAATTGACCAAGTTGATGAAGGGAGGCATCATTTTCCCAATCAAGCATACATCATGGGTCTCTAACCTTGTCCTCGTTAGAAAGAAAAATGGAGAGATTAGGCTCTGTGTAGACTTTAGAGACCTCAATAAAGCCTCATTAAAAGATCATTATCTACTACCCTCTATTGAGCAGATCCTTCAGGTAGTGGTTGGTTCAAAAATATTCTCATTACTTGATGGTTATTGAGGCTATAACCAAGTCTTAGTTAAGGAAGAAGACCAATACAATACTGCTTTTACCATGAAGTGGGGTACTATGGCCTATAAAAGAATGTCATTTGGTCTGTCTAATGTTCGTACCACCTTTTAGAGGGCCATGGAAATGGAATTTCAAGGTTTGATAAATAAGCTAGTGCTCATTTACCTCGATGATATAACAATGTTTTCTAAGAATGCAGATGAGCATCTTTCCCATTTGAAACAAGTGTTTGAGAGGTGTATGGAATTTGGTATATCCCTTCACCACCAAAAAAGCATTTTTGTTGTTCATGAAGGCAAGCTTCTTGGACACATAGTGTCAAAATAGGGGATCACCATTGATCCAAAGAGAGTAAGTGCTATCTTAGCCTTGCCTTTACCCAACCATAAAAAGGGGCTGCAAAGCTTTCTTGGAAGAATTAATTTTTTAAGAAGATTTATTCTAGATATTTCAAATCTTTTGAAACCACTAACTGCTATGTTGAAAAAGAATGCAAGTTTCAGCTAGACCAGGGAGGCCAAGTGCAATTTTGAAGCAATTAAGGAGGCCTTATCAACATCTCCTACTTTGGTAAATCAAAATTTTTCAAAAGATTTCATTTTGTATGCCTTTGGTAGCATAGACACCATTTCTACAATGTTGGTACAATAGAATGATGATGGTTTAGAATAGCCTATTACTTTTTTTAGTCAAGGTTTAGAGGATTATGAACAAAGGTATACTTTTGTGGAAAAACATGTATTAGTAGTTATTAGGAGTTAGAAAAAGTTTAAGAATTTGATTTCTAACAACAAGGTTCATCTCATGGTTTCCCATCCTAGTGTTAAAGAATTCCTTTTGAGTAGAGACTTGAATGGAAAGAGAGTAGGATGAATTAGAAAGGTCATGGAATATAACATTGGCATCAAAATAACCAAGATTGTAAGGGGTAAAGGGTTGTGTGAACAACTTGCTATTGGATATGAAAATGAGCAAGAAATTCATAAAGAGGCAGTTATGGTCACTAATGATGAGCCTCAGATTGTTGCACCTGCATTGGATGCAAGCTAGATGCAAGATTTGATTCATTTCTTGCAGACTGGTGAGTTCCCACAAGGTTTGGATAGGGCCAAGAGGAGGTACCTTTAGATTACAATCTATTCCTTATGTGTTGTTCAATGATGTTCTGTTTAGAAAAGATTACAATGGTGTATTGTTGAGATGCATTAACACTGATCAAATAGATAAGGTTCTTCATGAGTTCCATGATGGAACTGTAGGGGGGATTTTTCCCCAAGAACTATAGCATGGAAAATAATGAGAGTTGGCTACTATTAGTTGGCTACTATTGGAAAGGCCTTTTCAAGGATTCTCATGCTTGGGCCAAAAAATGTGTTAAGTGTGCCTTGTTTGCAGGCAAGGAGAGGCTTCTAGCTTTTCCTTTGCAGCCTATACAAGTGGAACAACCTTTTATGAGGCAAGGCATTGATTTTATAGGACCCATTAACCCACCTTCTAGTGCAGGTCATAGATAGGTCCTCACTGCAATTGACTATTTTACCAGATGGACCAAAGTAGTGGCTTTGAAAGAGGCCAATGAAAGTGTTGTTCTTAACTTTTATGATGATTTATGTATCAATGGGTTATTTTTAGGTTATATTAGATGTTAGCAAATCAGAAAAGATTAAGAAACCCAAAGAAATTACAAAGTACAATGAAAGAAAATAGAAATAAAATGATTATACCAGCTAATCGCCGAAACCTACATGATTCACCTTTGTAACACCTTCTAACTTGTTGGTTGACATGTTGCCCTCATATTCGATGTGTGAGCAATCTGCAAATAAAAGTCTAAGTCCTACACAAGCTTTGAAGGATTTAACTAAAGTCTTATGCCTATGACTATGTGATCAAAATTCCTATGCCTAAATATGCCAAAACTTAATGAAATATCACAATAAATGCTACAATGTCTGTAAAATGTCTAAGTGTGTCAGTGTGTAATCTAAAAATGAGAGGAAAATAACATTTTATAGAAAATGCCATTTTGAATGGACGAACGAGATTGACCTTCTACAGAGACCTAAAATCAGAGGACAAGATTAAATCTGACAATCCCTAATCAGAGTTAGGGAAAAATCCTTAAACGAGTGGTTGAGATGTCATCTAAGAAGATCGAATCAGTGGTGGAGAATAAATGAGATAATTAATTAGAAAATAAAGATTTTTGAAAATCAAGAAAATAAAGACTGCCAGATTTGTGAGATTCGAAAAATCAAGAAGATAAGAGTTGAACTAAAGACCAGATTTGGAAAATCAAGAATCTGCTCGATTACTTGATTTTTTGGAGGAATAATACCATTTTGAATTAAATTAATTCAAATTATGGATTTTGTGAGATAATAAATAATTGATTTTCAGATTATTTACTAAAATGAACTAATAGTTAAGAATGTGAAATCATGTTAAATAATTAATTTATTTAAAATGAGAGAAATGTTAAATTTGGAAATTAAATAATTAAAGATAATTATTTAATTTAGAAGATAAGATTAATAATTAAATAAAATAATAAATTCATTTAATTATGAGAATTAGTGACATATTAAATAAATAAATGAAATTGATTTATTTAATAATCTGGAAGAATAAATGAATAAATGTAATTAAATAAATTAATAAATTTATTTAATTGTAAGAAGATAATAGACCCTTAGTGAGGTATTGAATAAATAAATATAATTTCTTTATTTAATAATCATGAAGAATACAAAAGACATGAATTAATTAAATAATAATGTATTATTTAATTAATAGCTAAATGTGGACCAAGGACATAATTAAATGTCATAATTATGCTAGGATGAAATTGGTAAAAATAGAGCTTGTAGGCCTAGGTCATTTTAAGTGTCACATTTTGCCCCTCTTTGTCATAATGTAGCATGTCGCATTGTGACAAATAAAATAAGTCAAAGCCATGCTCTAGTGAAGCTGTAGAGTATCAATTCCCCCTCGGGAAATTTTTCAAATTTCGGGTCGGCGGCAGAAAAATTTGGAAAGGGTCCCAATAAGTCAATTTGATGACTAGAAAAATGATGGCACAAACGGTTTTAGATTCTAACATGTTTAAGAAAAATTTGGAAAGGGTCCTGATAAGTCAATTTGACTTGAAGAATTTTGACGTGTGTGCTAGTGTAATGCCATGAACCCTAATGGACTGACCTAGTGCAGCGTCGGGGGCTCATCGACAGATGGCCTTGCCTATGTCATACACTCAGAGACCTCATAGTTCAACATGACCAATGACCTTGTCTTGATGACCAAATATTGAATCATGATTTGATTTTGACAAACCTAAAAGGACTGACCTAACATCTTGGGGACTCAAATATGAGTCTTGCCTATGTAGCAAATGTGTAGAGACAACATAGTTTAGACAAATGACAAGGAATGATTGATTGAATTGACAAGGAATGACTCTATTTTTGAGTTTTTGAGTAGTTTGACATTTATTGTGATTTTCTTCAGGACATTTTTTAGTTTTTTTGTATTTTTCTAGGACTTTTGCCTTGTTTTTGTCTTTTTCTAGGACTTTTTTCCATGTTTTTGTCCTTTTCCAGGACTTTTTGCCATGTTTTTGTCTTTTTTAGGATTTTGTTCCATTTTTTTGTCTTTTCCAGGACTTTTTTGCCATGTTTTGTCTTTTTCGGGGTTTTTGCCATGGTTTTGTCTTTTAGGAATTTTTGCCACATTTTGTCTTTTCGGGACTTTTGCCATGTTTTGTCTTTTTTCGGGGGTTTTGCCATGGTTTTGTCTTTTAGAATTTTGCCACATTTTTGTCTTTTTCCAGGACTTTTTGCCATGTTTTTGTCTTTTTTCCAAGACTTTTTGCCATGTTTTTGTCTTTTTTAGGACTTTTTGCCATGTTTTTGTTCTTTTTTCAGGACTGTTTGTGATGTTTTTTTCTTTTTTTCAGGACTGTTTAGCAATTTCCGAGACCATGCATGACATCCACTACAGTTACATGATAAAAAATTTTCCCCCAGTTAGGTCCAAGACTTAGCCAATTTTAAAGGACGTGAAAAGGGTGTGCCTGCGGTACCAAATGGACACTAAAGAGGATGTGATGTCAACCGTTTATCAACCATGAGAGGAAGGGTATGATGTCATGGCAATTGGCATGATAATGACGGGAAATGTTTGTCATCCTGGGTGAAGGAAGACAAAGTGACAGTAGATGGCAGAGCAACGATTAATTACGCATGGTGCTTGTTTGCTAGGTTTTCACCATGGTACCTATCCAAAGTGCCTGTTTGCCAGGTTTTCACAAATGGATGAATCATTTTTCTTTTCTATTTTTGTCATTTTTCTTATTTTTTTGGTGCTACCAAGATGCCTGTTTGCCAGGTTTTCATCAAGGAAATGATTTTTTTATCATTTTTCAATTTTTTTTATATTTTACAATTTTTAGCTTGACCTTTTGATGCTATGCATAAAACTTCCAAAGATGTAAACTATTGATAGGATCTCTCAGTTGTTCTCCCTCTGGAGTCGCCAACTAATAGGCTTCAGAACCAAAAGAAGATATGATGACATAAGGACCCAACCAATTTGGTTCAAACTTTCTCGGCTTTTTTCTATCAGCCTGGTTCTTAGGGTTCTGCATGAGGACTAAGTCACCAATGTCAAATTTCCTAACCATGAATTTCTTATTGTAACTATGAAAAAGACTGTTCTGATACGCTTGTAGGTGGTTTAGATAATTTTTCCTTCTTTCCTCTAACATCTCTAGCTCATGTAGGCGTGATTGTTTGTACTCTTCTTCATCAGTTAAACCTTTCAGGGAGACTTGTAGGGAAGGAATTGTTGGTGTAATTAATTAATTAATTATTACACTAACATAAGTTAACTTAGGTCATAAATCATTTAGTCCTAGGTTGCATCATTTAATAAATGGGATAATATTCCCTTCCTAGTTTGTGGGATAAAATTCCTTCTAGAACTTATCTCATCATTTAATGATCATATAGATAGGGTTCACATGTTGTCACATGTTGTTAGATCAAGACACTTGGAAACATCTCATGTATATTAGGGTTTACCTCTTGCCTATTTAATCAGGCATCTTGTTCATTTGTAACATATCATATCAATATCATATCAATCATATTATCAATAAAATCTTTAATTAACATTCCATTGTTGCAACACTTCTCTTTTGTGGTTGATTATCTTTCATGGCTAAAGTCTTGAATTGAAGATTTCAGAGCTTCAGGGGCTGTGCAATCCATCATCTCAACATGGTATCAGAGCTAGTCCATTGAAACATCAACCCTTGATCCAGGAAATTTGGAGTGCAAGATTCAAGCAGGCTTGGAGTTTTATGTTGTAGGCTAGTTGGCTCTACCTAGGAGCCAAGCTGATTTCTGGTGCAGATCAGGATCTCTCCGACCTCTCAATTGTGTCTAGAAGGCCTCAAAACCCATAGATCACATGTTCATTCATCAAAATCAGAGACATATCATCCAAGAGCCTGTGAGGTACATCCTAGGGTTTGCAATTTTTTGTACTATCCGTAGAGTTTTGCAGAAAAAAATCTTCCCTCTCTGTCCTCCATCAAGGAAATTTTTTTTTAGAAAAATCAATATTTTTTTTCTGGCTATTATTGGGCATTTTTTATATAGTTCTGGCATAAATCAAACTCTGTCAGGGTGACCTGCAAATAAAATTGGTGGTCAGCAGAAATATTTCTTTTCACACATATAGTTTGGGTTTTATTTCTTCTTCGGTTGGCATTCAAATTTTAGTGTTTTATTTTTTTTGAATTGCAAATTTATTGCAATATTCAAAAAAATTCCATCGGCCACCACTAACCGACCCCACCGACCGCTTCCTGCATCATCCAACCGTCATCTAGCCTGGCCACCATCGGCCATCAACCACAATCCGTTCGTCGGCCACCGCTCGTTCCTCGTCAACTTTGATCACCGACCACCAGCTTCCACTGGCCCCTGCCGACGACCGAAGCCCCCACCACGCATAAGCCTTAGTCACCTAGAGATTCAAGTGCTCCACCAATCCCGAGCAGTGCCACCAGTCGTTGGCTGCTCCACTAGACCCCACCACCCTACAACCGCTCCACCATCACCCATCAAGCGGCGTGTTTTTTTGGCCAAGCACTCATCCCTATGGTCATATCAGTGACCGGGGGCTTATTTTTTTAGCCCCGAGTGCTTTATTTTTGCACCTTGTTAGCTAGTATAGATCACATTGTAGTTTTTTTTCCCGAGGGCCATATCTTCGCACCACGATATCAAAAATTTGCAAATGAGATATTGACGGAAAGAGAATTTAGAGCACTATCCAGTGGTGCCATCCATTTTGCAGTATTTTTCTGCTATCAAATTCTAAAGTCAACTGAAGTCAACCATCCATTCTGGACTCAAAAGTGCATATCTTCGCATCAGATTGTCAGATTTCAGAGATTCCAGCAGCATTCGAGAGATATTTTAGTACATTTTTTCATTAGTCTAGTCATCTCCTTTGGTTTTAGATCCAGATACAGGTATCTTTTATTGATTTTTCAATTCTTGATACATCTTGAAGCTTGAAGAAAAATCTCTTGATCTCAGAGGCATATTCTCAGTTGCATATCCATTTGGAACTCTTTATTTTCTGTTGAAGGTCATTTGTCTTTGTTTTTGTGGAGAAATTTTCTTTATGGGGCTTGCATATTATTCTCCTTTGGTTATGTTGCACAAGGGTAACTATCAGAAATGGTGAGATGGGATCTGCCACCATCTTCATTCACTTGATTTGTTGCCACATCTATTTGGTATAGTACCTCATCCAAGTTAAGGTATTCATGAACTTGCTTGGAGTTTGTTAGGAAATAACTTGCACAATAGAAGAATATGATATGAGATATGCTGCAAATACTTGATAATAACTGAGAATAACAAGCCACTTTGAGGGGGAAAACCTCCAAATATCTCTAATGAGAACACACTTCACACTTGATGATGAAATAAGACTCACAATCTCCTATATATACCTATTTATGCCAAGGATATCACCTATGCTGACTTAGACACACCTATATAAGACTTAGGCCGACCTAAACAACTAAATAACAATATACTAATGATAATATGCCTTAATAGAGAGTTAAGATAGCCACAAGTCGACTATTCATAACCTGATGTACACTAATATTAAGGGCGTAGTAGAGTTGTAGCAGGTACACTATTTTGGAGATTCTTGAAATGCAAGTTGATTGCGATGTTTTGAGATCTATTGATCATTGTGATTTTCCTCACATTCTTTGGACTAAGCTTTGGGAGCTATACAAAGATTCAGACCCTCCACCATTCCCCGATGGTCATCATTCAGAATATCATTCTTTCGATCAAGTACCCCATGATGTTATTGTTGTGCAGGAAGTTGATTACCTTGATCTTTCTGAAGAGGTTGACAAGGTTCATTTTGGTTCTTCTTCATCAAAGATAGTTGGTATCCCTTCATATTCAATGAGTCATTTTCTAGAATCATTGATTAAGGCTTCCACCATCATCATTATTCAGGACACATTCAGTTTTTCAGACTTGACATCACAGGATGGCTTCGTTTCAAGTATCACTGACTTGGCTACTTCTACAGGTTTGGAGGACATTCTTGAGGGGATATCACTCCTCTATTCAGATTTGGCTTTGGAGAGTTGTTTTGAGTCTCCTCATTCCTTTATCTCGACCTTGATTGGGGATCTAGAGACCATCTTGGAGGCACTTGGTTTCTCTTCAGAGATTTCATATTCGAGACTTCTTCTCTATCATTCCATTCAAGATTTTCAGTTTCTTTAACATCTACCATTAGATTTGCTTCAAAATTCTTTCAGTGGTTTTGAAGACACTTCATTCAGCAGGGGTAATCAAGTCTCCATCACATCCATAATATTCATCCTATCTCCGTCTTTGGATATTGTTTAGCATCAATGTCTGCATCGACCTGGTTTGTCACTCTCTTCATTGATTGTGGCATCTTCATCTTCCGGCATGGAGTCATTTGAGCAGAGTTCAGAGACATCATCATCCATGTTCATTATTCCTTCCTTCAATTCCTATCTAGAATGGGAAGCATCTTTGCACTTGCATTTGGTTTTGTTTCTTCCGAAAGGGAGACAAGTTGTTTGTCGGCATTGGATCTTGTTTTGTCTTCAGACACTTCCCTTTCTTGCAGGTGATCTTATATTTTGGGGGGGCTATATAGTCTCTCTATTGTATCCATGTGACAGATGGTGTACTTGGGGGGTATTTGGGAGTCCTCCATCCTTCCCATCCTATCTCACATTTCTGCATTTTCATCTCCTTTTTGGTGAGAGGTTTTGTTCCTACTGGGTTTTCCCCTTTTCTCCGGTTGTGGGATATTTTCTGCATCTTCATGTACATGGGTACCTAACATGGCCTCGTAGCTAGGACCCATCATCATCTTGCATAATCATTGCATTTTCCTCCCTAAGTTTCACTTATTGGGGGGTGTTGATGTAATTAATTAATTAATTATTACACTAACATAAATTAACTTAGGTCATAAATCATTTAGTCCTAGGTTGCATCATTTAATAAATGGGATAATATTCCCTTCCTAGTTTGTGGGATAAGATTTCTTCTAGAACTTATCTCATCATTTAATGATCATATAGATAGGGTTCACATGTTGTCACATGTTGTTAGATCAAGACACTTGGCAACATCTCATGCATATTAGGGTTTACCTCTTTCCTATTTAATCAGGCATCTTGCTCATTTGTAACATATAATATCAATATAATATCAATCATATTATCAATAGAATCTTTAATCAGCATTCCATTGTTGCAACACTTCTCTTTTGTGGTTGATTATTTTTCATGGCTAAAGTCTTGAATTGAAGATTTCGGAGCTTCAGGGGCTGTGCAATCCATCATCTCAATAGGAATTTCAACCTCGATGGGCAAGATGGCCTTAGCTCCAAAGACTAGGGAAAAAAGGGTGGCTCCTGTAGTTGTATGAATGCTAGTTCGATAGGCCCATAGAACAGGGTTGAGTTGTATATGCCAGTCACGGCCAGCATCATTGACAGTCTTTTTGAGGATTTTAACAATGGTTTTATTTGACGCCTCAGCTTGACCATTTCCTTGTGGGTAATACAAAGATGAAAAATGATGTTGGATGTAAAATCGCTCACATAACTCATGAACCTCTTGGTTTTTAAATGGATGCCCATTTTCAGTGATGATAGATTGCGGAAGGCTATACCAGAAAATGTAGTTAAGAATGAACTTGGATATTTGTTTGTCGGTTATGTATGTCAGCAAGATGGCTTCAATCCACTTCGTAAAATACTCAGTGGCGGTGATAATGAATTTATGGCCATTGGATGAGGTAGGATGAATCTTGCCCATAAGGTTGAGTCCCCATTGAGCGAAGGGCCAAGGAGAGGTGATTGGCCAAAGTTCATGTGCTGGAGCATGGATCAAATCATTGTGAATCTAGAATTTGTGACAAGTCCTGACATATTCTATTGCATCCTTTTCAATGGTCGGCCAATAGTACCCAAGTCTTGTTACTTTCTTGGCTAGAGTAGGACCACTCAAATGAGACCCAGATATACCATCATGTACTTTGCATAAGGTTGTACATGCTTCATTGGTGTTGAGACATCTAAGTAGGGTGTCGTCAAAGCTACAACAGTAAAGGGTGTCATTGATGATGGAATACCTTGCAGCTTTTCGAATGAAGGACTTCCTTTGGTTATTGGACAGGTTGATTGGAAGGGTTTGAGACTTAAGGTAGTCATAAATATCTTGGTACCAGGGAGAGTTGGGACCAACAGGTTCACAGACCATCTTTGACTCCGGAATGTCATAGGCAGGGACCAACAATTATTCTATTAGGAATTCTAGCTGAGGCAGATTGCTTGGAATGTCAGAAGTGAGCCTATTGTAGCCATTGCATCTACTGCCTTGTTCTATGCTCTTGGGACTTGTTAAAAATTTACCAAATGAAAGTATATTTGGAAACTGTCAACCATCCATTTGTAGGGCATCAACTTCTCATCTTTTGTGTCATTGTCATCATTAACTTGGTTGATGATGAGCTGAGAATCCCCATAGACATGTAGTGTTCTGATTTTCCATTTTATTGCCATTTTAAGTCCTATAACCAATGCCTCGTATTCTACCACATTGTTTGTGCATGGGAAAGCTATGCAGAAAGACTTAGGAATGGAGCCTCCTTGAGGGGTGATGAACAAGATTCCTGCCCCTGAGCCATGATTTGTGTGTGATCTGTCAAAGTAGAGTTGCCAAGGTGACTTAGGTTTTGTATGGAATATCGACTCATCTGGAAAATCTACCACTAACGGGTGATCACTATGTAAAGATGCATCCGCCAACTAGTCTGCTATGACTTGTCCTTTTATTTCCTTTCTTTCTACATATTGAATGTCATATTCGCTCAGAATCGTGACCCATTTTTCCAAATGTCCTGTTAATGCTGCCCAATTTAACAGATATTTGAGGGGGTCAATCTTTACTACTAGTTGTGTCTGATGGCTTAACATATAATGTCTTAGTTTTTGTGCTGCAAAGACCACTGCTAAACAAGCCTGTTCAATTGATGTGTAGTTTAGTTCATACCCGACCAATGTCTGATTGTTGTAGTATACAACTCTTTATTTTTCCTCTTGGTCATTCTGTGCTAGTAATGCCCCTAGTGTTGAATTAGTGGCAGAGATGTAGAGGATCAATGGTTTTTCGTGAATGGGAGGCATGAGGACTGGTGGTGACAGTAGGTAATCTTTGATTTGTTGAAAGGCTTCTTGACATTTATCTGTCCACACAAAGGGGATACCTTTGTGCAACAGATATTGGAATGGGTGACACTTGTTAGCCAATTGGGCTATGAAGCACCGAATAGACTGTACCCTACCTTGTAGAGTTCTAAGTTCACTGATTCCTCTGGGCGGTGGCATGTCTATGATGGCCTTTAATTTTCTTGGATCGAACTCAATGCATCTTCAATAAACTATATATTCCAATAGTTTACCTGATGTGACACCGAAGACACATTTCTTAGGGTTCATTCGGACTTTGTATTCTTCCAATCTCTTGAAAATTGTGTCTAACACATTCAAATGATCTTTCCTTGTTGCTGATTTAGCCAATAGGTCATCTACATAATCTTCCATAATTTTATGCATCATGTCATGAAAGATTGTGGTCATAGCCCTCTGATATGTGGCGCCTGTATTTTTGAGACCGAATGGCATGACATTCCAACAGTATGTACCCCATGGGCAAGTAAATGCCATTTTGTGCTGGTCTTCGGGGGAAATGCGAATCTGATTATAGCTGAAGAAACCATCCATGAGGGACATCATCTCATATCATGTTGTGAGGTCAACTATGATATCAATATTCGGTAATGGAAAGTCATCTTTTGGGCATGCCTTATTTAGGTCTCTAAAATCTGTACATATGCGGATCAGCCCATTTGGATTTGTTACTGGCACCAGGTTAGATATCCATTCAACATAGTCAATAGATCGTATGAACCCAGCATCTAGAAATTTCTTCAACTCAGCTTTGACCAATAGAGCGACCTGAGGATGCATTTTTTGTAATTTTTGTTTGACTAGTTTGGCATTAGGAAATAGTGGCAGATGGTACAGAACCAATTCTGGGTCCAATCTTGGCATGTTAGCATAGGACCATGCGAAGATGATTTTACGTTCTGTAAAGAACTTGTGAAATTCTGGTCTCTCTTCTTCAGTCAATGATGCAGGAAAGAGGACCATTTTGGGATCTTCTACAGTTGATATGTTGTTTTCTATGGTGTCTTCTATAAGCATAGTTGACTTCTCTTGTTATACGGGAAGAAAGTCCAGTCCTCCATCTTTGGGTGCCTCGGAGAGGTTTTCACCCATAGCTACATCCTTTGTTTTTACTTTTTTGTCATCCGAAGGTGCCTTTCGATTTTCACCTAAAAACTTTTCATTTTTTATTTTATTTTTATTTTTAATTTTGTGACTAGAAGATGGAGCAGTCTCGTTGAAGTATGTTGTGCAATCTAAGTCAATGGAGAATCCTGGCTTGTGATCACCATTGGGTATTCCCTCACGTAATCCCATAAACTCTACAATTGCCTCATCATTCTGAAAGGTTTCGAGGATTGGCGGGCCTTGTTGGTCCCAATCGACTAGCTGAGGGTAAACTAAGGAAATGCCATCGTCAGTGTTGGTGAATTGAGGGGAGGATGCAGAAAGCTTGTAGACAGATTTGGTGATACTGTAGATGAGATTATCATCATCCAACTCCACATAGAACTCTATCCAATATTCCCCTTCACTAGTCTCATATTCATTGTCAAAATAAGGGGTGAAGGACTTAGATTCATGGTTGTAAGTGTTGTTTGGTACTTCAGATGGATTGGACTAAAGGGATTCAGATGGTGGGTCTTGTATGTCATGAGGAGTGGTAATGGTACTTTGACTATTTGGTGCCTGATCAATTTTAAATGTTTGAAAAAATCTTTGTTCAGAGGTTAGTTCCCCTATTTCAACAAAAAAATCATCGAGGCAACAGTCACTTAAGGATTGTTTTGAGCCAAATTCCCACTCTTGGGAGTCAATTTTGGTGAGGGTTTCCTTAGTGGTCTCGACACTTTCTAAAGCCTGTACTCACTCACTCCAAAGTCCAATGGTACGTCAATCATCATTGTCGGGTGATCCAAACCCTAATCCAAGATACTTTGGTATTTTGAAAGGTTCTATGGGCTCTCTTCATCCAGTTTTATTTCTTCCTAGGCCACTAGTACCATCGTAGCCCTTAGCCTTCATTATGTCGTATCCTTTGCCATATTTCTTGACTAGTAATGGGGGTAGTGTGACAATATCCTTATAGAGCCACCCTGTGATATTAGCAAGGTCCTCATTACTCATGTCTCCCCATTTGATGAACACTGTTTTTGGTGGAACTTTGAAAATTTCTTTGGGTTCCATTCTAAAACATGGCCGACCATAGACCTTCGGGGACTTGGGTATCATTGTTATGCTATATGTTGTGTGCAGTTCGAATTCTCCACAACTGAGGTCTTGGATCTTGACAGTGGGTTTAGCCTTAGGGTTTGTGGAAGATGGTGGTGTGGCAGAAGATGTGCATGGAGTGGATGTGGAAGATGACGTGAGTGTGGATGGATTGATGTACTTGGAAGACGAGGGGATTGAAGCCTCTCGATTGATAGGCACCTAGTTTTTAGAAATACCCCTTAGGTTGGTACAGTATTGAAAAGGGTCGGGGTCACCATATATGGTGGTTTCTGTGCCGTCAAATGAAATTTTAAACATTGGTGATATGTGGATGGAACGGCTTTTAAGGCATGAATCCATGGGTGACCGAGCAAGATGTTGTAGGGTAGTTCTAGATCCAAAACCTGGCAGTTTGTATCTACAATGACTGGTCCCACTCTGATAGGAAGAGATATAACACCTTGTGAAGAGCGTTCTTCGTCATCATATGCTTTGATAACTATAATCTTTGTAGAGTCTATGCATGTATCAAAAAATCCTAGAGTCTTAACCAGTTTCAAGGAGAATATATTCAATCCTGCTCCACCATCTACTAAAATTCTTTTGACCTTGTGCTTATGGACGAAGGTTTCAATGTGCAATGCATCGTTTTGGTTGGTCTTAGGTGACGAGTAATATTGATCGAAAAAGGTGACGTGGTGAGGCATAGTGAGGTATCCCACCATGGTCTCAAACTAATTGACATCAATGTCCTTGGGGACTGATGATTCTTGTAGGGTTTTATCTAGTATATCCTTATACGCAGGAGAGATACGAAGAAACTCAAGTATAGAAATTTACGCAAGAGTTTTGCCAAGCTGGTCAATAAGGTTGAAGTAACTCTTTGGTTGCCACTATTTTGTGGTCGAGATGGGTTTTGACTATTTAGGAGATGGGCCAAGTATGGTGATTTTGGGTTTCCTAGTGGGAGGTAGACCAGCTATGGTGACCTTGCCACTTCGAGTAGTAGCATTGCATTGAGGTGCTCTCTTGACCGTAATGGTATTGATGTATTTGTCGTTAGTTCAGACATTATTTATAATCAGTCCACCAGAATAGTTGTACTTGGCTATGGTGAAATTGGTGTGATTATTATTTATTTGTGGACCTAACGTGGAAGCATTATTACAACCATGGTCCTACAATGGGTTCTTATGAATAGTATGGTATGAATTGGAGGAAAATTGTGATCCACCTACCTCAATGATACGACTCTCGATAAGATCTTGTACCAGGTTTTTCAATTGTCGACAGTTAGAGGTTTTATGTCCTTTTGCCCGATGATAATCACAAAATGCATTATTGTCCCACCATGTTGGTTTGAATTGTCCTGGGTCATATGGTTTTTGTTCTTGAAGCATGATGACCCCATTCTTAAGACATTTCTTGAGGACTTCCTCAATGGGTTCACCCAAGGCAGTGTATGTGCGACCCCTGGGGAATTGTCTCATTTGACAGTATTGTCCTTGATTATTTTGGCCACTCTGGTTGTTTGAGGGGACATTGGTAGTGCGTGTCAATGTCGTTGTTGGTTTTTTTTGCTGTTGAACCCCTTTTAGGGCTAGTACAGGACCCACAATGTTTGTAGTCTTGGTCTCAACAACACCATCATTTGTAACATGTTTTTTTTTTACCCAGTATTTATTCTTGTCGATGGGAGGATTTTCATTTGTGTTTTTGGGACCGTACCTTAGCTCTCCCTTTCCGATAAGGGATTTCTCAATCTGGACACCTTTTTTGACTAGGTCCATGAAGGTTGTGCAAGAATGCACTTGCAATGCATATTTTAGGGGACCCAGAAGTGTTTGAACAAACATGTCCACCTTTTCCCTTTCAGGTATGTCAATGTGACACCGACTAGCTAGAATTCTCCATTTTTGAAAGAATGGGATGAATGTCTCACTAGCATCCTCTTGCATGAGATTGCACAAGCTAGTGATAGAGGTGTCCATGTCAATGTTGTACGCATAATTTTTTATGAATTTTTGTTTAAGCTCATCCCATGTTTGTATATCCTTTTGAGTGGAAAACCATTCAAGGGCAGGACCCACAAGACTTTTAGAGAAAAGTCTCATCAAGTATGTTTGTTCATAGGCGACGTCCATACAATTGGTTGCAAATTCGTGAACATGTTCAATGGAGTTTGTCTTTCCTCTATATTTTGTAAAATTGGGTGACACATATCCTGGAGGAAATGGTGGCATGTATAAGCTCATGTTGAATGTGTATACATTTAGATCATATGACACTTCTGATTTCTTGCCTGATATTTGTATGTTTTGGATAGTTTTCTCTAGACCCATTAGTTTGATTTGTAAGGCATCTATAACAGGGTCATTTGTGGTCCCATGCATAGTATTGACTGGTACACCATAGTTCCCCATTTGTTGCACACGGATATTGGTGTATTGTGGAGGTATGGATTGTTGTGACATGTATGGTGTGTGCAGATTGGCATGTTGTTGGTATTGAAAGTTTGGATTGGGGGTATGTTGGTGAGTATGAATGTGGGATGAGTATGTTGGGGTGTGTCCCCCAACCATTTGTGTCGATATTTTGGGGAATATGGTGACCATGAACATTGTGATCTACTAATGATGCCATGGGTTGTGTATTTTGACTACCTTGTCCAAATTGTTGGGTTTGGACAAGGGGAATGGTCGAATTTTGTCCTTGGGATTTGATGGTATTTGATAGTGTTGACATGTTCACATTTTTTTGTTGTCCTTGAATAAATATATGTCATTTACACCCACCCAAAGGATTTTGTGAGTTACCAATGAGAGGATATGTCGAGGGTGTACTCATGGTACTTGATGTAGCTGTCAAAGGGGGATTGGTATGACTTGATGATGCCCCCATGACATTTACCATATTGGTAAAAAGAAGATTAGAGTAACTTGCCCACATTGCCACAGAGCCAAAGGTGGTTCTGGGCGATTGTGATAGTGTTGTGGATATGGTGGGCACTGTGACAAATTGTGATCCTCCCATGGATGTAGTATTTATTGAGTTGGAGGTGTTTGGAATGTTGGAGGTAGCATGCACTGTCGTTGTAGTGTCAAAGAAAGTATTGCTTGTAGTGTTTGGAAGTTGACTGCTATTTGACATGTTATGCACGTTGTTGACATTAGGGGCTAGAGATGTTGATCTCAACATGTTAATGTCAAATCCTTGAGGTAATTTGGCTCCTTGACTTAAGAGTATGGCCAAATATCTCTTTGTCATATAGGACCATTTGTTCCACAAATTGAGAGGCCTCTGAGTCTTGTGCTACTACGTCTAGGTTTTCCTCAAGTATTTTTCCATATACATCCTTATGTAAGAATGGTTCAAAGGGACTGTTTGATGAGGATGGTATTGTCGTGAGAGGTTGATTGTTTGTATTGCCAAATGGATCATCAAAAGTCTAATTTGGGTCGTACGTGGGATTGTTGACAGTGGAAGTGGGGTCTTGTTGGAAGTTTTCCATTTGTCATTTTCATTTTTGGAGTCTAGTTTCCACCATAAAATGATATTGCTCAAAAGGAAATGACAACTAAATGCAAGGATGACACTATGCAAGGTCTAAGTTCAAAATGATGACTAGAATGAATAATATTTTTGGATTTTTTGGAATAAAATATGCAATGTCTAAACTTAGAATGCAATTTGAGACAAAGCTCAATCTTTGTTTTCAATTATGGTTACTAAAGGACTTTGTTGAAAAGGACAAGATGACAAGGTCAAAATTACTAGTGAGTTTTCCTAACTAGACTGTTGAGTTGGAAAAATCTCACAAAAGGGACAATGATTGAAAAAGGGATTAATGATTAAGTCCAAGAGAACCTAGTTTTGAAAGCAATGACGTTGCAAATTGTGCTGAGATTTGCCTAATCCAAAGTATGCAAGAATTAAAACCTAGGGACAAGCTAATGCCTAATGTATGCAACTAAAAAGAATGAAAGATGAAACCTATGGTCAAGAATGTAAACTAATGGTTGAAAGTTTGAGCAATTTCAAAGTTGGTTTCTAATAGAATCCCCTTTGGAAATAGTGTTTGACAAAAGATTGACAGAATGTAGACTCAGATTTGAATTTGTATCAAGGTTTTACTTGTGATAGGCAAATGTGTCGTTTGAGGCTTCAAATGCGTCACAGTTTAGTGAATGCAGTTTGGCTTGAGCAAATGCGGCTCTTGGACTAACAAATGTGACTTAGTATTGAAAATGCAGCTCTGTGAGGTTCAGGTGTGTTGTGACATAGACAAATGCGGTTTTTGAAAGGTCAAATGTGGTTTAACAGAGTAATTGCATCTCAGAAACTTGAATGCGGTTCAACATAGGTGACACAGTTTGTTAAAATTGAGTTTCTTGAAATTTTTAGGGAAAATTTGATTTGTGTAATGGTGATTTTTTTTTTCCCAGGAATGTGAATATGGTGGATAATGTTTGAGTAATCTAGAAAGCACTTGACAAGCACAATGTTTTGGGTGTAAACAAGCACACATAAGACAAGTACAATCCTAAAAGGCCAATAGACCAAGGGTTTGTATACTTGGTATAGCCCACCGATATACCCCAGATTGGTGATAAACACCTTTCCTTCTCGAGAGCGGATAGCTTAGAATTTTGGTGGCATTGGCTCCCCTCCACGGCTCATTAATGTCATTCAAGCACACCAAATTCAAATTCTTGGGTAGTGACTTCCCAAGAACTGCTATCTCTACTTAAGGGGATCAATAGTGAGTGTCTTTGGGCATGATACTATACCTTGCACTATACCAAGTGGTGTAGAAGCATGTAAGGAACAACAGACAGTTCCATTAGGTAAATAAGAAATCCAGTAGGATAATTTTTGTTTTGTTTTCAAAAGGTCATATTGACCATTGTGTAGAGTGCTTAGGGATGTTTTTGATCTGTTGGAAAGAAGTTGACAAGGGTTAAATAGGTTTAGAACATCATCTTGCTAAGTTGTCAAAGTTGGCAAAGGTTGAAAGAAAACATAGTGGGTTTTATAACTTTTTCCATTAGGTCATCAATAGGTTCGACCAAAGAAACTCAACTATTTTTCGAGCCTATTTAAGGGATGATTCAACCCTGGAGCAGGGTTGGAACCTTTGATGTTTTGGTGAAAACTTGAGAAATTGAAGAAAACAACGTTCTATGCAAAAATTCTCGACTTTTGCATCTTGATTGAGTTTTAATGGATTAGATCTATTTCTGTTTTGTTGTAGGATGTAGTGTAGTTGGCATTCAAGCATTTTGTATCATTAAATAGCTTCTTGTACAATTTTTAAGCATCTTTTTGTAAATAGTTCATTGTTGCCCTGTTGCTAGTCTGAACTAGACTATTTTTAGAAAATGGGGTGCTCGAGCACTTTTCCCACCGTACAAACCATACAACCTTTTGGAAACAGTTCCTAGACACCATGTTTGTACATATCTTAGTTGGTAGGCTTTGTGTGAGTGCAGGAGTTGCTAGCAAGGTCTTTCCCTAGGCGAGCCAGACAGAGTCCAGCTAGGGAAGACAGGGAGTGAAAGATACATATCTTGTAGGGGTGTTAAGATTTTGAAGAAATTCCTTTTGGTGAATTTTGTTGAGGATCTTGGAAAGGCCTAGTAGTTAGGAGGAGGCTCTATCAAATCATTTGGTGGGAGAAACCTTTGAAAGTTTGAAACAACCTGGAAAAGGCTAGTAAACCCTAGGTTTTTGACCATTTTTGTGTATGAGCAGTGTACAAGTAGTGCTGGTTTAAAACCCTAAAAATATTCAAAGTGAGGACATAGGGACCACTAATTCCAAGCAAAGAACCCAAGTATTTTGGTGGGTTTTGGAGAAAATTTCATTTTACCTAGAGTAAGAGACCTAATTGGGGCTCTAGGCTTGTAGCCTTTTCTAACCCTAGAAGAGGGTTCAGTGGAAGCGATGGGTAAAAGGAGTTTTATGATGGTATAAGAACCCTAGTTAGATTACCTTGAAGCTTTTACAACGTTTTTACACCTCTGTAAGTACCTAATTGAATGTTGAGAGTAACTGGCCTTTAGGGAAGAATAAAGGCCAAGGAGAGAAAGTGGCAAGGCACCAAGATTTGCTTGGTAGTATGGAAGAATATTGATAGAGGGGTTGGCTAGTAATACCAGGGGTGCCTATACCTATGATAGGACCTACAGGTTAAGGTGAAGGAGTCACCTAGAAGTTCTTATGAACAAAGACCAGAGCATGGGACAACGAGTGTCTCATCCAACCCCTACCCTATCACCAAGCAACAACCAAAGAATGGTTGGACACTAAAAAAAGAGGTGTTTAATACGGGCATTCCGTTCATAGGGCATGATCCATGTGGTGAGATTTTTATTTCGAATCCATCTTGTCAGAACCACATGCATGATTCTTGGGCTTTCCCCAAGAATCGACTTTTATATATTGGCTGGAAGTCCCTCAAGTTCAGGGTGCTACCGGTTTGAGTCATCCTGAGGTGAGTACTTTTTCCCACCAGAACAGGCCCATGTTCTAGAGTAGTAACCATTTCTCTTACACCCAGGATCGCCCGAAAGCGCAAGGGGAGAGGATACTTCAATTACTAAGTCATGAGGGTAACAAAAAAACAATGTGGGTTTGGTTTTTTGATCACCTAGTTTTCACAAGGTGAGAGCATAATCACCTACCACCTTCAAACACAGTCAGACAGAAACAAGCACTCGTTCATTTTAATGCACCAAAGGAAGTGTTTTCTACACTAGAAATCACAAACACGTTGTTCGAGAAATGAGTCTTCGACTAATGGAGCTACAAAACCACAAGTTAGTAGTTTCATCCACCAATCTTGGACCCACAAAACGTAACCACCACACGCTACAAACTATGATTAGTAACACAAAAACCTATACTGGGCATAATGCAGAAAATAAAACTGGAATGCTAAAGAAAACAAAAAGACAGAAAAATATCAAAAACCCGAACGCAAATGAGAAGAAAACATTACTAGGAAAATGCGTCACAATAGAGTGAATGCATCGCTCTATGTTGCAAATGCGACTCGGTCCTGTGTTCTGGTTTGATAGGAAGAAGCGGTTCAGGAATACAGATGCGTCATTTGAAGAATCATATGCGACTCGATCATTCAAATGCGGCATTTTCGACTGCGAGTGCGATATATCAGAGTGGTTGTGGCATTTTGGATTGTGAATGCGTCGCAACGCAACATATGTGTCATGATTAAAAAAAATGTGTCGCTCTGTACTTGTACCTGCATAAAAAATTGAAACCATACGGAAACTACAAAAAAAACATTGGGTTCACCAATGTATCAATGGGTTATTTTTAGGTTAGATTAGATGTTAGCAAATCAGCAAAGATTAAGAAACCCAAAGAAATTACAAAGTACAATGAAAGCAAATAGAAATAAAATGATTATACCAGCTAATCGCCAAAACCTCCATGATTCACCTTTGTAACACCTTCTAACTTGTTGGTTGACGTGTTGCCCTCAGATTCGACATGCAAGGAATATGCAAATAAAATTCTAAGTCCTACACAAGCTTTGAAGGATTTAACTAAAATCTTATGCCTATGACTATGTGATCAAAATGCCTATGCCTAAATATGCCAAAACTTAATGAAATATCACAATAAATGCTACAATGTTTGTAAAATGCCTAAGTGTGTCAGTGCGTAATCTAAAAATGAGAGGAAAATAACATTTTATAGAAAATTCCATTTTGAATGGACGAACGAGATTGACCTTTTGCAGAGACCTAAAATCAGAGGATGAGATTAAATCTGACAATCCCTAATCAGGGTTAGGGAAAAATCCTTAAACGAGTGGTAGAGATGTCATCTAAGAAGATCGAATCGGCAGTGGAGAATAAATGAGATAATTAATTAGAAAATAAAGATTTTTGAAAATCAAGAAAATAAAGACTTCCTGATTTTCTGAGATTCAAAAAATCAAGAAGATAAGAATTGAATTGAAGACCAGATTTGGAAAATCAAGAATCTGCCCGATTACTTAATTTTTTGGAGGAATAATACCATTTTGAATTAAATTAATTAAAATTATGGATTTTGTGAGATAATAAATAATCGATTTTCATATTATTTACTAAAATGAACTGACAGTTAAGAATGTGAAATCATTTTAAATAATTAATTTATTTAAAATGAGAGAAATGTTAAATTTGGAAATTAATAATTAAAGATAATTATTTAATTTAAAAGATAAGATTAATAATTAAATAAATAATAAATTCATTTAATTATGAGAATTAGTGACATTAAATAAATAAATGAAATTGATTTATTTAATAATCAGGAAGAATAAATGAATAAAGGTAATTAAATAAATTAATGAATTTATTTAATTGTAAGAAGATAATAGACCCTTAGTGACGTATTGAATAAATAAATATAATTTATTTGTTTAATAATCATGAAGAATACAAAAGACATGAATTAATTAAATAATAATGTATTATTTAATTAATAGCTGAATGTGGACCAAGGACATAATTAAATGTCATAATTATGCTAGGATGAAAGTGGTAAAAATAGAGCTTGTAGGCCTAGGTCATTTTTAAGTGTCTACAATTTGGTAACCAAATTTGGTGTTCCTCAATCAATTATTTTAGACAATGCTTTGGCATTTTTTGGTTTGAAAGTAAGTGATTGGGATGTTAGAAATGGTAAATTCATTTGAATACATCATCAAACTATTACCCTCAAGGTTAAGGTTTGGCAGAATCAACCAACAAGAATCTGATCAAAATTATTAAGAGATAAATGGAGGATAACCAAAGAACCTAGCACACTAAGTTAAAATTTTCATTTTGGGTAGATAGAATTAATAACTCCAAAAAGATCCATTAGAAACTCCCCATATATGCTGGTATATGGTAAAGAGGCAAGAATTCCTTTATTTGTTGAGCTTCCTACTCTTGATGTTATGAACCATCTTGAAATGTTTGAGGAGGATCCAATCGTTGTTAGATATGCACAACTCATGGAGTTGGAAGAAACAAGGGATAAAACCATGAAAACAATGGAGTTTCAGCAAATCCAAACAAAGAAAGTTTTTGACAAGAAAGAAACACCCATGGTGTTCAGAGGGGGAGACCTTGTGCTTAAATGGGATGAATTAAAGAGCAGGCTAGGAAATCACACCAAGTTTGACAATATGTGGAGTGGCCCATTTGTCATTACTGAGTGCAAAGAGCACAATGCTTTTCAATTCTCAAAAATGGATGGAGAAGTTCTACCTATCCTAGTTAACGGGATACACCTCAAACTCTGTTTTGAGGTATGATTTGCATTGTACATGCTAGATTAGGAGTTTTTTTTCAATAAGTGTTGTTGCACCATAGTTTAGATGCAAGTTTTATTTTCCCTAAGTATTGTTATGCACAGTTAGGTAGTTTTCTTTCAGAAGTTTTGGTTTTTGAATAAGTTTCCAAGGTATCAAGCACTAATCTGAAGAGTTACAACATGTACAAGACTATTTTTCAACTCTTGTTTTGGTTTTCTAAGTGACTCTGTACCCAATGGATAATCCTAGGCAACTGGTCATGATGTTTAGTAGGCAAACATATAGCAAATTTCACCAAAAATGAACCTAATTTTTCTACTAGCTCAATTAGGTAGAGTTTTTTATGTTTTACAAATGAAAAGAAGGTACAATTAACTCTGCTATATCATATTCATGTGCATAAAGAAATATTAGAAGACTACATTACTACAATTACATTATGCAAATGCATATAGCCTAGAAGAGAGTGCACAATCTTTTAAAAAATGTAGTCTTTATTGATAATATAAATGTATGGTGTCCCACACAAGCCGTGGGACTAACTATTTGAATACAAATGTTGGAGAAAACTATACATTTATAGATATGAAAAAAATAATGCATATATATAGAGAGAGGGGACCCATCATTTCCTAAATGATGAATCCTAGTTGTCTTGTTTTGCATCATCTTCAGTCCCTCCCTCTTGTCAAATCTCTAGTTGATGCTCTCCTTGCTGCTCCTAGGTTTCCTACATTTGAGAGAAAAGTGTTGTTAGATTAATGAAGGATCACCAATCAATACATATATGTAAACATCCATAGACATATATTTTGATCCTCATGTGCATTAAAATAGCTTGCATGCCATAGATATCTAGGAAACAAGAGAGTTATCAAACACATCTATCATATTCTTTGTTTTATTTAACATGTTTTCTTATTTTTGTTGTTTTTTTATTTCATCTAGTTACAACATGCAGAGTGAAATGGGCTCCCACAAGGGTTGAGCCCAACATGCTTCCCTCTAGTTTCATAAGAGAGGGATAGTTACATTTTATATCACTAATGGATCCGTGAAGAAAAGTTTTATTAGTCATGGTGATACTGATAAAGTATAAGACATCTTATTAATATGAGTTTTCTCACATTAATAATGATACTCCTTACCGATAGGAGCATGACACAAAATTGTTCTGCAAAGATTCAATGATGTTTTGTTGTTTTAAACTCATAGGTACAAGGTTTTCATCTTTTGAGACAACAAGAGCTATCAAGTACTATCAGGAGCTATAATGAGTTACACAGAGCAGCTAAAGGTGAGCAAAAAAATGCATGGTTAAGGCCACAATGTATTTGTTGTCTCAAAGAGCAATGCAATGTAGATGAAAGCACAATGATGCAGCTAAATTCTTTAATGATCTTTGCATTTGAAATTAAATAGGTGCATGGTAAGTCAATTGATAAGAGAAAATTTAAATCAAAGACAATGCTACTGAAGTGCATATAAGAAACAGGTGCTATGCATCATGTTACTTTCTTGCATTTAAATGTGAGATTTACATTCACTGTTCATCTCATAAAAGAAATTCATGAATCAGGAGAGGGCAATTTTCTGCACTGAAAGGACATTATTGAGTATCAAGAGGAGAAATCAATGCAAATATGTGACTAAGTGCATAATGAAAAGCAATGCCTACACAAAAAATACAATAATAGAAGCATTATTCATGTTTAATGCTAAATAAAGAAGCAGTGATTTCAGTGATGGAGATAGTCACAATGATGACATTGAGTGCATTTTCAAGAAACAGTCATAGGGGTCTCGATTAATGCTCTGTTAAGTGAAAGATGAAGCAAAATTGAATTCTTATATAAATGCTTTCATCAACAGTTTAGGGGTAAATGATTTACATGTTAAAAGAAATTCCAAAGAGAGTGAATATGTGACAGCGACCTTGCAACACTAGTGGATAGCCTAATGAACAAAAGATGAGAAAACAATCATGAGTCATGGTAGAGGTTTAAAATTTTCCATAGTGAATTGAAGGGATACCAAAAACCAAAGTGTAATGAGTAGGTGGTGTTCATGAAGGAGTGGAAAAAATTCATAGAGCCTTTGAGTCATACATGTACTGTGATGACATTGAATCAATTTAAAAATTATTTTTCCTTCATGGGGCAGCAAGTTTTTGTTTCAGTTGTTTGCTCTCTCATGCAGTTTCATTGTTATTATGATCTTGTTCAATCTTTTCATAGTAAAAGGATTATGACATAGCTGGCCGCCATTACATGGTATCATAAAAGCAAAGATACTTAAATTCTTTTTCAAAATCAATAGAAAAGAAATGTGGTCATGTCCTTGAAGGAAAATATTTAGAAATGGTAAAGAGGAGAAGCAAAAAATGGAGAATATGAAATCCTTGACCAAACAAAGAAGAACAAAAATTTTACCCTTTGCAAGAGTATAGAAGTTGTGCCTAGAGAATTTCAAGTTCCAAAATGCTAATGGGTACAACCCAAAATAGAAGGAATATTACGCCATCAAAATATTCTTTCAAAAAATGAAGTTTATTCTTGCAAGAGGAAATGCAGAAATATTAAGGAAATATGGTGAGACCACGGCCATAGGAGTGAACAAAATAAAGATGCACAAAAATACAAGCAATATTTATCATTTTTTGCACTTAAAGAAGCTTGAAATGAGTTTTCATCTACTGAGATCAAGAGAATGCAAAGAGAAATAAACATGTTCATCATTTTCTTCCATGATAAAGCTCAAAATGAGCAAATTTTATTAAAAAATAAAAGAAAATGTAGAAATTTGTGCTCACAACAAGCTCACCAAGTTTTTATGTTTTTATTTTGCATGAAATGTACTAAGGAAACCTCCTTCGCTTTAGAATCCACCATGGATAACCTACAGGAAGCCACCAAACGCTATGTTGGCACAACCAATAGGGTTTTCTAGAAACTTCAAAATGCTAAATGAAGATGCATAGAATGTTTTGCCCACATTTTTTCTTAGGTTTTTTTTGTTGCTCTAAGTTAGCCTGATAAGTGAAAAGGTAATTTTTTGCCTATCTTTTGAACATTTGCAAACAACTAATGTATGTTGTGGCCTTTTTGTGCCTTAGTGAGTTTTCTTGACCCTTGAAGAAAGCTTTGCTTTTGACTCATGAATGGTGACTCATGTTTGGTTGAACTTTCTCCTAATTTTTTGCATTGTTTTGAATTGTGAATCATTTGATTTAAATGATGTTGTTATAAATCATTAAATAAAATTTCTATTTCAAATGCAAGAATGAAGTGTCGTGCTTTTTAAATGAACTTATGTTTTTTGTTGATTCCTTATACTTTGCAAACATATAGGGAGGTTGGGAAAAGTTGGTTGACCAAGGGAGAAGATATAGGACAATTCCAACTTGCTTTTGGAGGGAATGAGGGTATATAGGAGCTGATTTATTATGCCTTCGTGGTGGACATGGTCAAACTTGAATTTTTCAACATATTGGAGCTCTTTTGGATGGTATTTGGTTGCTATATTTTTGGCTTTTTGGAGGCATATGACCAAGAAGTTTCTAGTCCCTATTTTGGTGGAGTCTCTTAGTGAGATTATATTCACTTCACTTTTCATCTATGAAGTTAATTCTGATTATGCTTGAGCTTGTACTTAGTGACTTTTGGAGTCCTTTTGCAGATTTTTTCATTTTTCTATAACCCTTTTGGCATGTATACCAGGTTATACCTTGGAGATCAATAAAAGATAGTTTTTTTTCCTACTTAATTTTTTCGTTCTACTATGTGCAGTTTGCTGATGTATGTAATTACTTGTGAAATTACTTCATTCCTTGTAGTTGAGTTTCATTGGTGGCACCTTTGTACAAAAAGTGTATGCTTTTGCAAGTTATGAGTTGTGTTGGAGTGCAAATAGTCCAAGCTATGAAAATTTTCTTTTCCTTCTAGGATTATGTATTATGTCCTTCTCATGAAATACTGATGCAAAGGTATATGCAATTAAGTTGTGTAAGTTAAGCAATGTTGTTGATCGATCTGAGTATGTAGTTGTGTTTGTAGGTCTTAGTTAGTATTTTGGTGGATCACCTTTTTGAAAGCTTTCAGTCTCCAAGTTTAGGTGACCCATAGCCTAAGAGTGTTCCCATGTTACTCCAAGATTCTAAATTTTTCAACCTAGCAAGGATGCAATTTTTAGAGCTAATAGGGTCAATATAGAAGGGAAGCCTAAATGCCCCAAATGCTTTGCATCATCCAAAATTTTTTGAAAATCAAAACACATAACAAAGGATGAATGATGATACAAATAGAAGAAGTTTTATGACACAAAATCACTCCTATATCCAAGCACCAACAAGGGTGACAAGGGCCATCCAGTGAGCACATAACACAACCATGGGGGAACACATCATAACACACACACTCCTAATCTAAAGATAACAAAGAGGCCTCCTCCTAACACTCATCGACCAATAGGTCATCCACTTCCAAATCTAGATCATTGTAAGGGGAAGGAAAATGAGCCTATAGTGGTGGAATATTAAGGGGAGGAGCTTCCTACCCTCCTACAAAAAGGGCTAAGGAAGAAGGCCTCACAAGGTCTTCTCCACTCGGATCGTGTGGACCAATGGTCAACGAATTTGTGAAGATTGCTAACAAGGCTGAAAGTTTTTTGAGAGAGTTAAACATACACTTTCTAGGAGCACCATGTCATACCTCAATGGATGGGGAGGACAGTGCCCAAGATTGACTGCTTGGCTCACTGAGTGATTTGGGAGTGGTGAGAAACTCAGGGAAATCCGAAACTTTCTTTGTCACCAATATAGAACAAGCTAGTGCAAGGCCACCATTTGGAGAAGGTGGGATCCTCTTACACCCTCTATTTCTAGAAGAGCCAACCTCTACTTTTGGCTTTGTCGAGGGGTGTGAACTCCCCATAGATGAGGCAAGAGGCATGGAAGAGGAGGAGGAGAAAACTGAGGTAGACACCACCGAGGTATTCAACATGTCCATAGGTTTAGGGAATGGTGGGATGTTTGGAAGGGACATCAACAAGGGTGGATCAGCCGAAGAAGTGATAAACACCTACACCTTTTTAGGGTCAAGCGTGCTCACACTCACATTAGGATCCAGAAGTGGGACTGAACTTGATTTAACGAAAGTAGAGGGGAGGAGAGAGGAGGATGCATTAGGAGGCCCTAAAGCAAGGGAATTCATCTCCTCTTCATTTTTCTACAAAGTGGCCTACTTATCCACCAGAGCCTTTCGTTGGTGCTTGCACTCATGCACAAGGTGGTTTCTACAACTCTTTGAGCTAGAGGTTGAGTGCTGTGAAGGGATAGGATGCTCCTGCTTAGCCATAAGGGTGTCCATCACAACTGTCTTTAGTGGAGGGACAAACTCCTAAATGGGAGTAGGAGGAAGAGGTTGAGAAACAATGAGAGGAGTAAGCTCTAGCACCTCGGTGGTGGGCCTCTTCCCATTTACTACTTTAGGAACAGGAGTGGTGGGAGGCCATGAAGGCCGAGACATAGAGGATTCCTCATAGGGACCCTTCCTTCTACCATATTGAACAGGCCTAGGCTCGATGGGCAGAACAAGAAGTTCAAATGCAAGACACTTGGGTTTTCGCGAAGCAGGCAACATAGGGTTCTCCTAAAAACATGGAGTAGAATCCGATGGCATTGCAGTAGGGTGAGAGGAAGTGTCAAGTTGGACAATAGAAAAGGAAGAAGAGGAACCTTGAGAGAGATTCTCTTCTTCTCCTTTATGGGTTTTGGTGACATCAATGTCAGCTTTTAACCATAACCTATGTGAAACAACATAAGGTGATGGAGGGTACCTCATTCTAGGCCTTAACCACTCTTTCTTGTACTTCAGATAAGTCCAGTACAAGGGGTCCTTCTTAGGTAGGAGAGGACCAATGTGTGCAGGCCAAAAGTGATCTAAGGAATAACTACCACATGCGATTAGTGGTTTATAACCAATGTTATGGACCACATGCATGGATCCATCATGAATGAACTTTAGAAATTTATGCACAACCGAGGGAACTGCATTTATAGCTACTAATCAGGGGATACCCAACTTCACTCTAAAGAGTTCGGACCCCAAGATTATATCAAACATCAACTTTACAGACTTAGGTCCAACAAGGACCAACAAAGCAATACTACCAAGGGGAGGTACAAAATGTCTGTTATGTGTACAGATGGTGCTCATAGGTGCATCGTACCTATCTTTATATAGGAAGTTAATTAACATAATCTCCTCAGTTATGATATTCACCTGAGATGTTGGGTCAATGAGAACACCTGCTACAGTGTTTTCATTGATTCACGCAAGGATATAAAGAGGAGATGGTTCTTTATTAAAACCCATCGGCATGTCCTGCGAGGTGAAGGTTATTCTTGGACCAATATGTGTAGCTTGCATAAATGGGATAGGTAGATGTAGAAAAGAGGCCATCATGCACACTAAACGATACTCTCACAAAGCCCTCCAAAGGTTTGGAATAGGATAGTGACCCAGTTAAGGCTTTTCTCCATAATACTTATGGAGCCTTCCAACTATGCCTACTAGGGATCATAGGTTGGGCTATAAGGAAAAATGCCTCACAAAAATCACACCTACAACATTTCTAGAATGCGAGGAAAGGACCCTTCAACACTACTAAATGGAACCAAAATGGTTCACATCGGGTTCACCAAAAATGTAAGAGAGGGGGACCAACCACGTCAAGGCTCCAGGTCATGGAGAGGTGAGAGCAGAGGGCTGCCCTAACTTATCTCACTCTAAATGATGTCTTGGGGTGAGGATCAAGAATGAAGAGCACTATGTAGTACTTTTGTCACTCTATAGACCCAAATTTTAGGTTTAGGCTAGGCGAGATGGTTTTTGGAGTTGATACTACACCTCATACAACTCTCTATCTAAGGATGGTAGCACAATTCTAGGATAACAGTGCAGTGTGTTGGCATCTCTCAGGTGTGCTAGCATTCATACGGCTAGAAAACACCAAATACAATAAAAACTACCTAAAAAATTACTGACAACCTAGCTAGTTGATTTTGATAGGAAAAATAGAATGATGAAGTATGAGAAATAGAGACAAAGATGATAAAGCAAGTAAATGAAAGCTAAGGCAATGAAGATGATCTCACAAAAGTGTTTATTCGCCAGCTAGCTCCACATGCACATCCACTTACACACAAGAAAGAGGGAAATCTGTGGGGCTGTATAGGGGCCTACCTCAATCAAACCCCCATTACCACAACGTACAGGGAAAATATGATAAAGAAAGTAGAAAGAAAGATTGTAATGAACACTACAAAATAACACTATGCCACTTTATCAAATCACAAAGGAGAGGAGTGAAATGTTACCACCTCCACCTATAAGCTCACTAGCCAATGGAGGAGAATGCAAGGTATGGACTTGGAAAATTCACCATAGCCACAACGATGATGAAGGGAGGTCTCACAAGAATCCATGCCCACAACTTCTATGATAGCCTCACACTTGCAATGTGGAGTTGATGGAGCTTCAAAGCTGTTGCAATGCTCACAATGGAACGCTAAAATGCTGCTTGAGAATGTGAAGAAGTTGTAGAAGATTGCTAGAGAATTGCTAGAGGATGTGTAAGAGGATGAAATGAAGTGAGTTTTAGTGTTTTTGAAGGTGGGATGAGAAATACTAAGGCATTTTTGGGTCAGTTGGTCGAAGACGGAAATTACAATTCAGCCCCAATCAGGTGTGTAATGCCTCTACCAACTTTAGATGTAGGAATCTGTCAGGGACGCCAACATGATGTGCAGACATCTATGCATTGCGCATTTGTCCCCAACAAATATTCTCTCACTGACACATAGGACAAATGCAAGGTGGATGGAAGGCAAATGGGTGATGTGGAATTTTGCCTTCAGATTTGATTTTCTAAGGTGAGGGTATGTGAAAGGGGAATTTTCTTAAGGGGTGAAAATTCACTCCTATACAGATTGATAAAAAATAGTGACATTCTAGATAGTTGTAGAAATAAAACCTGACTCTCTAGATCAATATGGTGGAACTTATCTCATAAAGAGAAACCCCTTTCCTTATTGCAAGAGTTCTCTACAAATCCTAGCTCAAGAAAGGCATTAAATGTTTGAAGGATATTATATGTAACATCCAGCTGAAAACATGGGCTTCCCTTAGTAAAATTTTTTATTTTCCTCCATCTCGTTGGAGAAAATGATGTAGAGGATAAACAACTTGACAAGAACAAATGTGTTTCAGATTCTATAACCCTACTTTTGCAAGTTTCCTACAAACCTTTCTCTTTTGGCTCAAACCCTTAAGGAAGAAATAATAGAGGTGTTATTGTGTCCACACTCACTCTTATGCTTTCTTAGGCTTCTTTAACCTTCAACACACTCCATAGGGTCTCATCAAACACCCACCTTTCTATGGTGAACTCAAAATCTATGTGTTTCATTAAACCCTCAAAGACCTAGGGTTTTGGTAGTCCTTTTTGACAGAGAACATACTCAAACCTACATATCTCTCACATACATTAGATTAGTGAATTTTCCTTTGGTGGAAACTTGACCAACAACCTAAAGAAGTATTTCACCAAAATTCAACAATTTTCACTAGTTTAAACAAAAGATATGAATTGCTTTCTCTTGCTAGAAACCCTAGCTCTATGATAAGGCAGTTAACAGTATTCTTGCTATATCTTGATCAAAAATTCATGAAATCAAACCAAACCAATTGAATTTTAACTTACAAACAAGACTCTAATATTCCATTCACCTTCAGCCCCCCCACTATTTGTACAAGGCCATAAAAGATTGTTTTTAGATTGTATTTGTAGAAAATTGTCAAAAATTATTAAGAAATAGAGTATTTTCATCAAAAAATCCTTTCACATCTTCTTGGAGCATACATTCTCATTCATTCCATGTCAATTAACATCAAGAAAAATTAAAAATTAGAATGTATATCTTTTTCCTTCAAAACCTAATGTAACCTAATGTCTTTTTGCACCAAACTTGCAAAATATGTCCTTTTTCACAACCTAAACTAAAAAAAACATGTAAAGATACCTTATAAGGTCTATCATTGTCTTCTAAGACCTTATTAGACTCAAAAATATCAAAACTAGAGTTGAGGAAGAAACCCCAACCCTTCAATAAGCCAAAAACACCTAAGACATTCAAATTTGCATTTTGGTGGGAAAATCAAAATTTGAATTCTTAGGCCTATTTAGACAACCTAAACCATTGGACATGATCCAGATGGACCCCCTAATGCCTACACTAACTCAAATAGGACTCTTAACATCAAAGTGAGTCTTACAAACATCACCAAAGTCATTCTCATGCATCATACTTCCAAGGGAAAAATAATGAAACTTAGGTTCCACCTGGGAGAAGGTTTGCAACTATCATTCCATACTTGATGATGTTTGATTCTATCATCCATGTAGAATTATCATATGGAAGGTGCTTCCATTTTACCAAATACTGAAAGTATTGTTTGCCTTTGGTTTTCTTGCTCTCTTTGGTGTCAAGAATACATTCTAACTCTAGTGGTGTAGTGTGTGGTAGGTCCTTTATTCAATCAACATTTGATATCTTTTGTATACCTACTCCTTCATCAACAATGGCATCCCCTTTGTAAGGGTACAAGTCAGCAACATTGAAAATTGGTGATATGCCTACTCCACTAGGCAATTCTATCTCATGGGCATTGTTGGAAAACTTCTTAGCAACCCTATAAGTACCTATGTTCTTCATCTTCAACTTGGTATATTCACCTTTGGGGAAAATTTTCTTCTTGAGATGTGCTACGAAAATATATCTAACCTTAAAAATGGCCTCTCATCTTTTCAAATCTACCTTTTGTTTGTACTTTTCCACACTAGCTTGGAGTTGTTGTTTCGGTTGTTGGTATATCTCTTGCATGGAAATTATAAATTGTTCACCCTCTACACTTTTCTTCTCCATACCATTGAGGTATCTTAGTTCAAAAATTCCTCTTGGTTGCATGCCATAGACCACCTAAAATGGACTCTTTATAATGCTCCTATTCATTTAGTCATTATAAACAAATTTTTCTTGGGGTAACACAAGATCCCATTATTTAGGATGATCCTTTGAAAGACATATTAGTAGGTTACCTAGGCTTCTATTGACCACCTTAGTTTGGCCATTTTTCTCAGGTGGTAGGATTACTTAAAACTGAGATTTGTACCAATATTTCTCCACAATAGTCTCCAAAAATTCCCTAGAAACTTGCTATCTCTATCAAAGACTATGTTGAATGGCAATCCATGAATCCAAACAACCTCTTTAAGGAACAAACCTACAACATATGAAGCATCAATTTTACTTTTTCTAGGAATGAAGTGAGCCATTTTGAAGAACCTATCAACAACTACATAAATTGAATCAAAACCCCTTTGAGTCTTTGGTAATCCCATAACAAATTCCACACTGATGGATTCCCAAGGCCTATTGGGAATGGGTAAAAGTTGGTACAACCCTGTATTAGTGCTTCTACCTTTTTATTTTTGACATATAGTACACCTCTCCATAAAGCTTCTTAAATTTGTTTGCATCCTTGGCCAAAATTAGTTCCTCCTTATCTATTCTAGTGTCTTGTCAAGTCCAAAATGACCTTCCATACTCCCACAATGCTTCTCCTTGATAATATTTTCCCTCATGTAAAATGTTGGCACACAAAGTTGTGCTCCTTTAAACAATAACCATCTTGTATAAGATAATCTATCCAATTCTCTCTGTTAGTGCTAATAGGCTGCTTACAAACCTCATCTTATTTTAAATCCTCATTATACTCATACATCTCCTTGAGTGTTTCAATCCCAACACTTTTTAACTAAATTTCTTGCACTTTTACTTCTCTTCTACTTAAAGCATCAACCACCTTGTACTTTTCCCTTCTTGTGTTTGATTGTGAAAGTGAATTTTTGTAGGTACTTAACCCAACCCACTTAATGTGCCTTTGATTGAGTTTTTCTTGGCTATTTATGAATTGAAGTGCATGATTGTCTGTATAGACCACAAAATCCATAGGTAGAAGGTAGTGTCTCCATTTTTTTAGTGATTGAACCATTGCATACATCCCTAAGTCATATGAAAATTACTTCTTCTTTGCATCATTTAGTTTTTCACTAAAATATGCTATTGGCTGTAGACATGCAAAATTTACATTATGCATTCAATCGGATTTAGTCAAATTAGATGTCGCATTAGGACCATTCATCAATTAATCAAGTGCATTTTCATTCATTCATTAAATAATCTCAAGGTCATTTATCAAATAAACATTGTCATTCAACCTTCATCTTGCATCATCTCCATTTAATTAAATAAATCAGGACTTCATTTAAATCAAATCCTAAATCATATTCCATCATTTTCTGATTTAAATAAATCAAAAATCAAAGTCTTAAAAGTCAACTCAACTAATCAGCATTAAATCAGCCTAATCATCATTAACTTAATCTAATCCTGACCTAATGATAATCCCATCCCACTTGCATTATCTAGATATCTCCACTTGCACAATAAATCAATTTTATTGATTTATTAAAACACTCATTTTCCCTCAACGATGACCAAGTCAAAGCAGGGGCATTTATTGCTATTTTTCTTGTCCCCCTCTCGGCATTTATTGGAAAATTTGAATTCAAATTCTCCCTCTCAGGGAACTCTTCCCAAATCTTGCTCATCATCAACTAATCACATGATGACAAGTGTCCTCTATCATTGGCAGAATCTTTTAGTCCCACATTGGTCCATTTTCAACACTCAGCATTTGAAAATCTTTAAATACAAGCTTCAACATTGAGCAAATCCTCCACAATCTTCACAATCTTATGCAAGGTTACTCTCTTCATTTGAGATTTGATCTTGTTCATCATCAATCCACCATCTTCATTTGCATTTTATCATTTTAGCTTTGATCAAGGATTGGGAAAGGGTCACTAGCACATGTGACACCAATCCAACATGGAATGAGTGTTTATCTTGCTTTTAAAATGTCTTCTTGATGTTGTTTTTGTTACTTGTGGCATTTATTTAGCATAGATATTCTATTTCATGGAGGTATTTGCAGATTTGTGTGTTGAGACTAACATTTCTAATGAGTATTTGAAGTGGTCTTACATTGCAGATTTTGGGTACTTCATTGTGGTGCTAGAAGGAGGGCTGATTGCATATTTTCTGGGTTATGTTATCACACCATTAACGTTATAAATTTCCATATTCTCTATGTTATTCTCTTTATTAGAAATCAGTATATATATGTTGTATATCTATGTTATGTATGTGATCATTTTCAGATACGTTATAATACCTTTTGAGTAAATATCTGTCATTTCAGTATTGCATTATGCTTGGATTTGAAATACACATGTTAATAATGACCTCTTTTGCAATAATAATAAATAATGCTTGCTCCGACTTCTCCATCTATGCTAATGAATCCTTATCTGAGAGTATGCTGGTAATTTAAACTGTCCGCTGACATATACAGAAAGTTATAAGCATTGAATCGTTCTGTTTGGCAAAGTCTTGGTAATAAAGCTTGAGTAGATTCATTGCATGTCCATTCAAATATGATAGTTCCCCAACAAAATTTTTGAAGGATCTCATCTCTCGGCAGGTCTTGCAATCCTTAGAAACATAGTTTCTAATGCCGTTGGTCTGAGGGTTTGTTCGCTGCCAGAGATGAGCTATCTATCTGCCATATCAAGTTGCAACCATTTCCAAAAAAACAATCGCACACTACCACATTGACATGCTCGTGTACCTCACAATATGGAGTTATAGCACTTAGAAACTTTCTATCCTTTGTGCTTTGATCGAAATCTTTCCTGTTTGGCGTAGCTTTCAGATCTTAAACAAATCTGTTCTGTTTTCTTTTTACCTAATCTGCATACTTGTTGATAAACATTCAAATTTATTGTTTAGCCAGCGCATTTCAGACTTATTTGTTATAATCCATGTCTGCTAATTCTTGCATTTTATGCATGAATGTAGTACTGAAAGAGACAAAACTCTGACATAAGTTGCTGCTCATACGACTATGAGGACTCCACTGGCATTCCCATGCCACTCAACGCATGAAATGATGGGGGAACCTCCTCCCTCTGCCTGCACTACAGAAACGACAAGCCATGAGACCGCATCGTTGAGGCATTCTGCCTAAAGATCAGCGGATATCCATTTTCTTCTCAGTGTGAAGCCATTGTAAGAGGACGCAGTTGAGTTGTTGCAGAAAGATTCCACGTTCAAAGCTCTTTGATGAACAATCCCTGTGATTTTTGCCTAAAAGGTAACTCATTTCACAAAATGCTCTGAAATCATTTTGTCTGAAATCTCTATTAACCACGCCAAATGCAGTTTGCTTGAAAGCTTTGGAGCCTTGTCTACTGCTCCATTTTGTGCGCATCCTGCAATCATTTTTTTTCTTTCTTCTGAACTAACATCTCTTAGACTTTATGTCCAGCAATCGGTGTACCTTATATATGCGTGCTGTCTCACATAGTTTGTTGTTTTCACCTGCTGTTTGATTTTGATTAATGTCCATACCCCGTTCCAGAGCTCTTGTTTTGGCATAAGGAAGGTGAGGGGGCAGATCCCAATGTTGCCAAACAAGACAAGAAGAAGAACTCCAGAGGCCGCGCTAACAAACACATGCAGGATAACCATTTCTTCTGAGGCATTCTGTCAACTAGTTCACACACCTTGTCTCTGCTTTCACCTTTATCAAGAGTTCGCTTGCCTGGTCTATGTGCCAAATCATAGAGATACTGCCAGAACTGTTGAGGAATATGACTTTACACTGGCCAAATACATTCACTTGAAAACAGTCTTGGCGCCTTTTTTAAAAGAACCTTTTGAATTCGGCCTTTATGGCTGTCAACTGTATTTGCTTGAAAGTCTTAACAAAATCGTTGAATACTGTCATTAAATGCACATTTATCTGAATATTTCTTACACAATCCATTTTGTATCTGTTGTGCAGTTTTTGCACACACGCCCCACTGGGAGTGGGGACCCTCTCTTTTTGGTGTCTTTGACCTTTGATTTTATTGGATTTATCATTTTAGGGTCTTGACATGTTGGTCTTGCTGGCTTTGCCCTTGCCCTAAGATTGCAATTGATCGAAATTGAGTTTTTGGCCAAATCCGGGTTTTCACCTGGATCCGGGATTTTCCGTCTCCGACGGATTCTTCCGTCCCTGGTTCCTTGTCTGTTTCTGGCCAGATTCTCCGATTCCGGGTTTTTTCCTAACTTCGGGATTTTCCGTTCCTATCGGATTTTCCCGGATTATGTCAAAATCCCGGTCCTCATTATTTCCCCGGTTTTTGCATTTCCGCGAAGTCTGTGTTTCCGCGCATTCTGGGATTTTCCGAAATTCCACTTGGGGCACGGGTTTCCGGACTTGTCAGAAACGTCTTTTCGCGCATTAATGGCTGAGGTATCTTGGTTCAGACGGGTATAAGGGCAAATTTGGGGCATTTTCTGATTCATTCTAACTTCGACTGCTTCCTTGTTTTCTGCTCTGGCGATTCGGAACTTTCGTTTGAGCTTTGGGGTTTGGTCTTGGATTGTTTGCGCGTGGATTGCTTGAGTGTTGCTGCCAGTATCCCGTTGCCTGGACGTGTTGTCACCTGGATTGATTTTCCAAGCTCGGTTTCTGCTCGTCTTGATCCATGGTATGTACTCGTCGCCCTTCCGTTTGTTTGCATGGTGATTTGAGATTTTCTTGTACTGGGCGTTGTTAAATTTTGGGGTCGGCTCATATTTTGACTTTGGGTGTCGTATTTATTCAGTCGGTTTGATCCGTTTTTTTTATTTGAAGCCCATCTCTCGTGCCCTATGAGTTCCGTTTATCCGCTTGATTGCATATTTACACTTTAGACGGAATTCTGGGTCGTGTTGCTTAATTGTTTTGGGTGCGGGATGTGTTGCCATGCGAATTTAGGGTTTTCTGGGTGTCTCGGCTAGTGCGATGATTTGATCTTGTGTTTGAATGACTTTCGCCTCGTTTTATGTTGGCTTCCCCGTCCTGTGAGGATTAGAGGGCTTTTTAGGTAAATCCCGAACTGATATTTTAACCCTAAAAGCTTGCTCTGGTTCTAATGGCGGATATGTGATTGTTCGATTTAGGGCATCGTCATTTTAAGTATGGGATCCTTCCTTTGAGTGCTTCTGAGTGTTGGACACTCTTTGCATATTCGAGTCTGGTAATTGTCGTCGGTTTTGGGTTCATTCGAGCTTTGATATTGAAGATCTTGTGGTCGCTCCTGTGTTGGTGCACGTTTTGCCATTTTTCGGGTTTCCGAGGCTGTCGCGGAATTTCTGGTCTCCCGGACTTTCCCGGTTTCCTTTTATTCCGCGGGCAGGGTTAATTTTCGGTGCATTTGATGCCGTCCGCGAAAGTCCGTCCCATTCGGATTTTTCCGGATTTCCTGTCTGATTGCATTCTTTTGTATAATATTTCGGTGAAGGAGAATTAATTGATTGTTAGTGCCTATTTCTTGATTGCCAATGAGCAAAATTAATGATTTTCCTTTGATTTCCGAACATATTAATGATTTACATGGCTAATAGTGCTTTGACAGCATAAATCCGTCTGGGTCGGATTTCTCCGAAATTCTGCCCCGACGGTATTTTCCCGGTTTACCTGATTTTCCCGGATTATTTGATTTCTCTGGATCTCGGAAGATTGGCAATTGGCATTTAGTTTTAATGGATTGGTATGATGTACTAACATGCCCTTTGGATGAATATGGAGCTTGTAGGCTTCAGATTTCAGCAACAGTTCTTCCCAGATCATACTGTTTGAATCAAACTGAAAGCTGCTGTAGGAAGTCCAAAAGGTGATGCGAGGCATCTGCGGTTCAGGAGCAGAAAAATTGAGATTAGACATGAATTACGGGTCGGTAAGATATCTTCGTGTGGAGCGGTAATGCGATACCCACGTTGGTGCACAGCGTTACTAATGAAGAAAATCAAAAGCGAAGAAACATTGTTGAAGGACAATCGACGCATTGAGGCAAGATGATGAACTTCGGGGAGTTGGTGCGATGGCGGGAGTTCCCTCAATGATCCGGTGTTACGAGCTGATTTTTGGAGTGTGCTAAGTGATGCGCCTTTGACTACCTGAATGGTAGTTGAATCTTGAGGGTGTTGTAAAATTCTGATCCGACTACCTCCATTGCTTAGAAGACTTTGGCATGCGGATCTCCCGATGCGCCTAAACATTGACCTTTGCTACGCCGCATTATTGAAACGAGCAGTTAAAGGCTCAACAGCTTATCAACTCATGGCTTGAGAAGCCCAAGTCTCACCACTCTAAATTGCCCAAACAGTTGCACAGGGTGAAGTTTAGGCCGGATATTTATGATGCCATCACACTGTTGAGCAGGGTGGCTGGACTTAAAACTGCCGGGGTATGGGAAAGTTGGATGGTCCATGTGATCACCAAGATAGGCCAAGGAACGAATTACCACTGGGCAGGACTTATCAGTGCGGAAATAGATAGGCAACTGAGGAATGTTTTGGAAGGAAAGAAGTTCACCATGTCCTCCTTTGTTATATATATACTGGCCATCTCTTATCCCTATAAGGGACTGACTCCGGCAGGAGCTATTGGACAGGACATTATCTATGAGGTCTATCCGGAATTGCACCTCGGACACGGAGATTATAGGAGGGCCAACGATGCCTTCACTATGCATATTACCCGGACCCTTCAGAATGCGGAGCACATCAGATTGTCCGATGGGGCTAGGGGGTTGATTAGGAATTATGGGGCCTGGTTCATCCAGTTCCCCACTTTCACTTATCTCCGGATTGATGGATGCCCCGTTGCTCCCTACAGATTGCCCAGGTATCCCACTGACCACATAGTGCTACTGGAGGTCGTAAGACAAATTTGTGAGTTCGATACGATGGTCAAGAGGGAGAAACATAAAACTGGTTTTGGAGGTGACTTCCCTCTTGGGATTGGCGTGGATGTGATGTGCCCTTCCATTCAATCAGCTCACACTGCAGGTGAGGAATTGGCCGCCTATGGATTCTCTTTCCATTCAAAGAGAATGAATTTTGACATCACCGGGGGGGCACATAAAAGGGCTACCCGGGAATACAGGCACAAAGAGGACTTGGAGGACTACTGGGTCAACATCAAGGATGACCTTGATGCACGAAGGAAAAGGTATTCCCGGCTGCCAGTAGAGGCAATTAGGCAGTACAATGTGAAGCTGATTCCAGATCAGCTGGAGGATGAGGGAAAACTGGTCCAGGACCATGTCTATGAACCCATCAAGGATAGGTCAGTAGCGGATATTGACTGGAATGAGCCTGAGGTGACAGAGTTGGAGGACTTAATGGCTCCGGTGCTAAAATATACCTTTGCTTGGATCAAACATGAGGTCTGGGTGTTGGAAAATGCCAATGTTCCCCTCACTTTCGACCTGATGGGGAATCTCAACCCCATGTCCACTTCAGAGGAATCCGGGGAAGAGGACCCCAAAGGGAAAACAGCCAAGGCCTCTCCTTTCAAAATCAAGGTCAGAAGCCCTAAGGGGACTCAACCTGCAGCAAAAAGGAAACCTATCGGCAAACGCAGGTGGAAGACCCTGACTATCAGCAGGTCCTCGGATGAGGAGGAGGTGGAGAAAGCTGAGGAGGAGGATGTTCCTCCACCGCCCAAGAAGGCCAGAACTACAAGGGTGGCGAAAAAGAAAGGCCAAACGACTTCGGAAGATGAGCCTCCGGTTGTGGATGTAGAAAGTTCCGGAGGGGAGAAGACCAAAGTATACACCAGAAGATCCAGAACTCCGTCCCCAAAGGATGCTGCGCAGCCAAAGGTTTCTTCTCCAATATCGCCAGCCACTGAACAGGACAGGCCTGTCTCTCCTCCGCAGGGTGTAACAGAACCGGTAAATCCGGATGAGCAGGAAATCAGCGGAGAAGCAGAGCCGTTTGAGGAAGGGGCATTATTCAGTGAGGCTGCCGGGCTCGAGGTAGAGACAGAAAAAGGGCACACTTCTCCCTTGGTGCAATACGAGGACTCTCCGGAGAGTGAGAAGGGCCGCGGATCTCCAGAACCAGAGAAGAGCATCCCCGCTGGAACTCCATCGCCGATGCTTCCTGAGTTGCGATTTGAGGAGATGGACCAAGGTGAACACCCCCCAGAGAAGGATGATGACAAGGCAACAGAAGAAGGAGAAGTCGAGGTGGCAGTAACAGAAGAGGAGAAAGTAACAGAAGACCCAGGGAAAACTGACACAGAAGGAATCCGGACGGACCCTGTAGCCCCGGACTGGTTAGAAAAAGAAATAGCAAGGAAGAAACAGGTGATAGTAGAAGACACTCCTCTCGACTGGGATGCAATATTATCTCAGATTGGAAAGGGGAAAAAGAAGAAGGCAGCTAAGATAATTTCCCGGGTAGAAAGGGATGAGGTGCATAATCGTGTAGTACACATCGCCACCCCTGCTGCAGATAAAACAAGGGAGGAGGTAATAGGCCAGGATTACAGTGTCCAAACCATTAACCTTGGGCCAGCTTCCCTAGAACAAGACATTGAGGAATTCGAGGGGTCAAGTGCTGTGATTCTGGATAGGTTGAGGAAGGAGACTCAGACAAAGAGGGAATTGAAAAGGGAAAATGAAAGGTTGAGGAAAAGCTTAGAAGAGGTCATGAAGCCTCTACAGTCCCTCCATCCGTCCTCCTCTTCTACTCCCGGATTTCTGCCGAAAGAAACAATTTCTGGTATAGAGAAGATGAAGGCTTCCACACAAGCTGCCATGGACTGGTTGATGAGTGTTCGGACACAAGGAGATGAAGCTATTAAGGAGATCCTGTCAGTTGGCAAGGATGCAGTCCAAAGAAAAGAGCTAATGGAAAGTATCCTTTCTCAGGATATGAATGATGTCGATTCTCTGTTGCAGAAGACAAAGGTTATTCTGGGACATGGCAGGGAACAATTGGGCAAGGATGGAATTCTTCCCTCTTCCAGGTTGGATGAACCGTGGGAATGGTTCGAAGCATTACAGATCAGGCAGGGAGCCCTGAAAAAGATAAAGAAACGAAGAAAAGCCATTGATGCCGACCTTACTGCAATCTATGATGGTTGCATTGCATTTTTTGAAGTGATGACAGGGAGGAATAAGATAGCTCCCAAGTACCTGAGTTTGGATCAATTGAAGGAATGGTGGCATGAGGTTTATGCCCCAGATTCTGATGAGGTTGTCACTGGCCATATGCTTGATGATGCGGCTACATATTTGGCAGTGATAGATAGATACCTGACCAGCAGAAAGGATTGGAAGGGGACCATTGAGCGGTCCAATGAGGGGATTGAGTCAATTAAATGCCGGCTCAAAGTTTTGCCATTGCCACCTGTTGCTGAGTTGGAAGGAGTTTTCTTGAGGGTCCAAGGGTCACCAGCGCGGAGAAAGGACAAGGGAAGCAGCGGTTAATGTTTATCTCGAGATTTGTGCTTCCCTATTATCATAGGGCATGCATTGGACCGGATTTCCTTGGGGATTGTGCCTTGGCCGACTTGGATGATGGCATTAAATGTGTGCCTTAGTTTGTTTCCCTGGCCGACCTGTTTTGGCGGTTTTGTTATTATCTTTATTGTAAAATGTTTGGCTGGGCCGACATGTTCTGGGAAATTTGTTAAATAGGCATTTTTTGCCTTATTGTAAGACAGTTCAGAAGATTTTGATCGTAGAGATTAGCAAGAGCAATAGTTAGAGTCTTAGAATTTCTTAAAGCAGATGTCATATTCAGAACAGTTGAATTGTTGCAGCATTGGGTGATTAATACAATTGGAGACATTGTGGTTTTCCTGGTGGAATCCTTTGTGTTATCTCATCTTGCATGGTTCTTTTGTTCTATCTTTCACATTGCTTGAAGATCTAGGGTTTATTATTTAGAAATAAATTAGTTTAGTTAGATAAATGGTGTATGTGATTTCATATTTGGAATGTTGGTAGCTATCTTTGGTCTACACTCCCAGTAACTATCTGATTGTAGTAGGCTGGTGAAGTCAACCTGGACCATATATATTCAAATGTGCTTAAGTTCGGTTGTAGATGCAAGTCTATGATTTGAAAATTTATACTCCTCAGAAGATTGCACTGTTCTTGTAGAGATTGCCTTGTGGGTCGAACAGGAATTGGTTATTTGAGATAGGTCCATTCCAAATATATGTCATTTGCATTGCTTGTTTGTTCAATAATTTAGATTTTATTACCTTCCCTGCACCCCTATCTTTTGCAATTTCTTTGTTATTCGGTTAGATTTAGGATTCAAGACCATCATATTGTTAGATCTGGTAAATGGAAAAGGTTTAGCTTGCTTGTAGTAAGGTCCGATTGTGATTACCAGCAATTTCACATTTCATCTGAGTTGTTTTACGCATTGTTATGACCTAACACCCGAGAGACCTTGGGGTGATTTTCAGTAATTCATTATTGGAGATTACCTTTCAAGAGAGATAGGATTTTGTATTCTGTCTGAGTTGTTGCTGTGCAGAAAACACCATCAACAGATTGGCGCTAGAAGGAGGGCCTGAATGAGCACACTGGATCGTTTATTGAACGCTATCTCTCCAGAGAGATATAGGAGAAATACCAGGTCCACCGCCAGAGAGGAAGATTTAGAAGAACTTCAATTTCCCAATAGGGCAAGGAGGACTAGAGAAAGGGGAGAATCGTCATCACCTATCCCTTCACCAGTATCATCCACATCTTCACATCCTGAGGTGGGGGCTATACCCATTCCTGAGGCCGTTCCTGTCCAACAGCCTCAGCCTGTCAATAATCAACCACCACCACCACCCCCACTTTTACCAATGGCTTTCCTTGCCAACAATCCATCGCCCCTATTCTTCCAAGCCTACATTGTTATGACCTAACACCCGAGAGACCTTGGGGTGATTTTCAGTAATTCATTATTGGAGATTACCTTTCAAGAGAGATAGGATTTTGTATTCTGTCTGAGTTGTTGCTGTGCAGAAAACACCATCAACAGATTGGCGCTAGAAGGAGGGCCTGAATGAGCACACTGGATCGTTTCTTGAACGCTATCTCTCCAGAGAGATATAGGAAAAATACCAGGTCCACCGCCAAAGAGGAAGATTTAGAAGAACTTCAATTTCCCAATAGGGCAAGGAGGACTAGAGAAAGGGGAGAATCATCATCACCTATCCCTTCACCAGTATCATCCACATCTTCACATCCTGAGGTGGGGGCTATACCCATTCCTGAGGCCGTTCCTGTCCAACAGCCTCAGCCTGTCAATAATCAACCACCACCACCACCCCCACTTTTACCAATGGCTTTCCTTGCCAACAATCCATCGCCCCTATTCTTCCAAGCCTACAATGTTATGCCCAAAAACCCCGAGCACTTCTGTTCCAAATTCCATGCTAATGACCCGAACAGGACTGCAGAAGAGCACCTAAGGATTTTCCAAACCTGTCTCAAGGACAGGGGGATAGTTCATGAGGATGTTGCTTGCAGGCTGTTTCCCTATTCACTAGGAGAAGAGGCCTTTTACTGGTATAATCATCTTCCTGCTGGTTCAATTCTTAATTGGAACGACCTTGAGACTGCCTTTTTACAAAAATTTCGAATACCCATTAGTGCCAACGAGTTATATCTACAATTCATCAAAGTCAAGAGAGAGGTTAATGAGCCGATAGCCAGTTTCAATAATAGGTTTCACCGGGCATTCACCAGGTTGCAAGACCCATACGTTTTGGATGATGATACGGCCCTGGGAGTCTATTATGAAGCTCTGGATAGCTTGACAGCAACCTTCCTGAAGTGGAGACCTAACCCTCCAGACACACTAACTAATGCTTATACAGAGGTTGTCAAGCTCAGCACAGACCTAAGGCAACACTTGACTGGGCCATTGCCTTCCCTGGGACCAGTTGCACATCCTAACCAGATTCAGGCAGTAAATCAGGCCCTCACCAATCATACCCCAATTATGAACCCAGTTCCCCAATTACCCATAGTACCACACCCTGGTCATCCCATGAACCAAATCTCTCCTATGACAAACTTCCCCCAACAACAAGTGAACCAACCCACGTATCAGCCACAGCAGAATAGCTTCCCTGCTTATCTGCAGAATTCTGAGGTGTTGCACCAGTCTTTGGGATCCGCCACAATGACTATTCCCCCTCAGAGTAACCCGAACCAGATCCCCTACCAAGATCCTAATAGGGAGAGGATTGATGAAATGGCCGAACAAATAAAGAAGTTAAATCTGGAAGTGACTTACTTGAGAAATCAGAATAGTCAGTTGCAAGCTGCTCAGAAGGGGATGCAATCTAATCAGAACAGGGAGTTTTCACAAGGACAGAACTTTGACAGGGGACAGCGTAATAACAGAGGGTTCTACAATGATAGGGAATATAACTAGGATAGGGGTTATAACAATGACAGAGGTTTTAATAACGAAAGGAGGCAGAATTTTGACAGAGGCCAAGGAAGTGGGTCAGGATTTGATAAAAGGTCACCACAAGGACAGAACAGAACTTGGAATACAGGGCCCAATAATGAGGGAGTTCCTACCCCGTTGGTTCAGCCAGCTAATCAGGTTGTTAATCAGTCTGCAAACCAACCAGTCAGTCAAGATAAGCCTCCTACTGGAGTATACCTGGCAGAAGCGGCCTTGTCTGGGTGGTGTAGACTCCATAAGACAAGCCAGCATTCAGAATTGGAATGTCCAGAATTCCAAACTGCTGCTTCTATCTTTCAGTATGAGGTGGAAAACAATGTGAATACACAAGAGATTGTTCCCTCTAACTCCTATGATTCTCCTGTGTTGGTATTGAATCATGCTCCTTTTCCAGCCATCCAAGAAAATGTACCAGAGGAACCCGATTCCCATGAGGATGAAACAGACCAGATTTGTAATGGAGATGAGGTTGCTCGGCTATTTAACGAAGAAATAAATGATAATGGCCCCCTCGATCAGGAGGAAGTTCATATTGAAGAAGTACAGATGTTTCAGAGACAGGGACTGAGGGATATGCCTCATAGACGCCCACAGCCTGGAGGACCGTTCACCACCTCCATTCCTCCCAACAACTTCAGTACCCCTCCGGATCCTAATGCCAGCAACAATCCATCTTATCCACATGTCTCCAAGCAGTACCTTTCGAAAGACAGACAAGCTCAGGCTGAACCACAAAAGGAAAAGATTGTTCAAGCCGGCAAGGACAAGTTGGAGGAACCACCTAAGGAAGTCTTTACTGATATGAGTGAGGAGCAGATGGCTTCATACGTTGCAGAGGAATTCAAGAAATTAAAGGTAAATCTTTCTGCATTTGAGTTATTAAGATTTCCTACAATTAGGAAGGCTGTCTTAGGTACCTATGATGCAAATTTGAAGTTATTGGATAAGTCTTCTAGTGGATATGTCGGCCAGACTTCCAGTTTTCAGTCTATAAACACACAAAATCAGACCCAAAATCGGATCAACCCACCACCTGGAGATAAGGGAAAAGAAAAGGATAGGACTCAAGTAGCCCAGGTGGATACTCAACCCACCTTGTTTCAAGGAAAGACAAAAACTCCACCCTTTCTGATCTCAGTCCGAATCTTTGGTAAGAACCTTCACAATTGCTTGTTAGATTCTGGTGCTTCCACCAACGTGATGCCTCTAGGAGTTTGTAGGGCTCTAGGAATTACACCTGCCGATTCCCAGAAGAAGGTCACTCAGTTGGATAGAACTGAGGTGAGTGTGGTAGGAGAACTCAACATGATCCAGATGCAGATAACTTCTGATCCGAGAATTCAACAGGTTATTAACATTCAGGTGGCTGATATTCCTGATGCATATGGTTTGATCCTAGGAAGAGATTTCACCAAGGCCCTGAATGGATATGTGTCCACCGACCACTCTCACATGTGGCTTCCCTGGAAGGGAGTGCCCAATCAGATAAGGATTGAGAGGGAGCCTAGAATGAAGTACATGATAACAGAATACCAAAAGACTTCGACCGAGGTTCTCATATCAGAAGCTGGAATGGGAAACTACTTGCTGACCGCCCCATATGAAGAATTAGATGTAGAAGAGGTGCTGATGTTGCATACGATGCCAGTGAACGCTGAAACAGGGTCCAGTCTTGTTGAAGCCCTAACAGAATCAGTTGAGGAAGAAGAAGAATCTAAGGATAGACAGATCAGCTTACTGGACAACTTCCAGGATTTCATTAAGCAATGCGTAGAAAATCAAACTCACTTGGGAAGGAGGACAAGTTTTAAGGAGTTACTCTTGCCGAATTGGTGCAGAGTTCACAATGCTTCTCACTCAGAATTGGAGTGTTGCTTGTGTCAGACAGCAGTGAAAGAAGTGTACAAAAGCATAAATCCATCTCAGGAAGTTGGTACAGATGAACAGAGTCTGCAGGAAAAGTCTGAGAATCAGAAACCTGTTGTGGCTGTGAAAACCTCTATTACTGATAAACCAAGAGACAAAATGAAGAAGACCACCGCTGCGGAGTACTGGACTCTCAAGTTTGATGGATCTAAGTCCAAGCAAGGGGCTGGAGCTGGATTTGAATTGATAAGTCCCAGAGGTAAGAGTTTCTTCGCAGCTCATAGACTCCAATTTCATTGTACAAATAATGTGGCTGAATATGAAGCTTTAATTCTCGGACTCCTTATGGCACTCAAGAAAAAGGTCAAGGTCCTACAAGTTTTTGGTGACTCAGAATTAGTGGTCAAACAAGTAAGAAAGCAGTATGCCTGCCACGACAGGAGAATGACCAACTATAGGCATAGAGTGTGGGACCTCATTGAGGGGTTCGACGCTTTTAATATCCAATTGATCCCAAGGAAGAAGAATCAAACTGCTGATTCTCTAGCTCAAGCGGCCAGTACTTTGCAGCCCCTGTCTTTGTCAGGATTGAAGAAGTTTACTGTTGAATTAACTCCTGTCCCGTCAGTCCCTGACAATGTGACTAATTTTCAGGTGTTTGAGGATGATAAGCATATCCTTGACTTTATCACGAACACGGATGTTTTTGCTTCACAGATCATTGACGAAACAGAACCTCAGGAAGCAGAATTGGATCTGGAAGGTGTGCTAAACTTGAAGTCCAATACTATTCCAAGAGGAATGGTACAGCTGGAGAGGATTTTCGATATGGACAAAATCAGAGATCAGGAACAGGAATCTAAGAAAGAGTCTATCAGTGGGCAGTGTGACACTCACAATGTAGGCACTGGAGAAGATGTGAAGAATGTTTTCATTGGTAAGGTTTGTACACCTGAAGAAAGACAGGAAATAATCAGGGCCTTATACGATTTTCCAGACATAGTGGCCTGGGGTTATGGAGACTTGAAGACTTACGATACATCCATCATAACTCACACTATACCTCTCAAGCCAGGGGCTAAGCCTTTTAGACAGAGGCAGAGACCTATTAATGCGCTGTTGGAGCCCCTCATACAGAAGGAAGTTCAGAAACTGCTCTCCGCTAGAATTATATTTCCTGTCAGGCATTCTACTTGGGTGGCAAACCTGGTACCAGTTAGAAAAAAGAACGGTGAAATTAGACTCTGTGTTGACTTCAGAAATCTGAACAGGTCATCTGAAAAAGATAATTATCCGGTTCCCTCGTTGGATGAAGTGTTGCAAGTGGTTAATGGATCGCAGATGATGTCCTTCCTGGACGGCTATTCAGGATATAATCAGGTGATGGTCCAGTATGAGGACAGGCACAAGACTGCCTTTACAACCAAGTGGGGAAATTTCGCCTACAGGAGGATGCCATTCGGGCTTATTAATGCAGGAGCCACGTTTCAACGAGCTATGGATATCGCTTTCAAAGACATCATAGGAAAGTGCATTATCATTTACATGGACGATCTGACTGTTTTCTCCAAAAACAGAGGGGATCATATCTCAGATCTGCGTAGGGTGTTCCAGAAGTGCAGGGAATTCGGCATCTCTTTGAATCCCAAGAAGTGTATCTTCGGAGTTACAGAAGGCAAACTGCTGGGCCATGTGATATCAGAAAAGGGCATTGCTATAGATCCGGAGAGGGTGGAAGCCATCCTAAGAATTCAGCCGCCTGCCAGCAAGAAAGAGATGAAGTCTTTCTTTGGTAAGATTAATTTTGTCAGGAAATTCATCACGGGATTTGCTGAGATTGTCAAGCCACTAAATGCCATGTTAAGACAAGATGCCAAGATCGAGTGGACCACAGAAGCAAAGCAGTCCTTTGCAGAGATTAAGAGAGCCATTGCTGACGCTCCAGTATTGGTGAGTCCAGACTATGGTAAACCGTTCTATATTTATTCCTTTGCTTCAGACCACTCATGTGCTGGGATGCTGACACAAAAGTCTGATGAGGGGAATGAGCATCCCATTGCTTTCATGAGTGCACCATTGAAGGATGCTGAGTTGAAATACCCATGTGTGGAGAAGCAGGCATATGCCCTTGTTCGAGCAGTAAAGAAATTTAGGCACTATATCCTTAGAAACAAGGTGTTTGCAATTGTTCCTGATTCTGCAGTAAAGTTATTGCTGATGCAGAATGAGTTAGGGGAGCGCAGAGCTAAATGGGTAACCATGCTACAGGAGTATGACATTGAGATCCAGCCCATGAGGCTGGTAAGAGGACAGGGACTCACCCAGACCATGGCAGAGATAGGTCCTGAATTGTCTGTCTGTAATTATGACGTTGGAGCAGTTTCACCGGATGGCTGGTATGACGATATAGTTTATTATTTGCTGAATCAGCGAGCTCCTGATCGTTTAAATGCAGTACAGAGGCGGGCCTTGAGACTGAAAAGTGATGGTTTCATGCTGAAAGGAGCCGTCCTATACAAGAAGAATCACGAAGGTATTTACTTAAGATGCCTTGGAAAACAGGAAGCAGAAAGAGTAATAAATGAGTTTCATGAGAAATATGGCACCGGTCACGGTTCTGCTATTGCTACTACGAACCAGATTTTACGGGCGGGATACTACTGGCCTACACTATTCAAGGATGTTCATCATCATGTTCGGACCTGTCACACTTGTCAAGCTGCAGCGACGCGGGAAAGGTGTGCAGCGCTCCCGCTCCAGTCTGTTATTGAGGTAAAACCTTTTGCTCAATGGGGTATGGATTTCATCGGCCCCATCAATCCACCATCTTCTGCTGGACACAGGTATATTCTCACCATTACCGATTATTTTACAAGGTGGACTGAAGCATTTGCTTGTAGGCAGTGTACATCAGAAGTAGTAATCGATTTCTTAGAATCTGCCATTCTCAATCGGTTTGGATGTCCTTTCGCTGTTGTGTGTGATAATGGTCCTGCCTTTGCATCTTTGAAATTTTCAAACTGGGCTTTTGATCATGGCATTGTTGTCAAATTTGCATCCAATTATTATCCTCAGGGGAATGGTCTAGCTGAATCCTCTAACAAGAACCTGTTGACTGTCATCCGAAAACTGTTAGATAGAAACCCAAAAGACTGGCACACCCAGCTCCGGTTTGCTCTTTGGGCAGATCGTACTCGGGTTAAATCCTCCATTGGTACCTCTCCCTATCATTTAGTGTACGGTCTGGAACCAGTCTTCCCTATCCAGCTTAAAATCCCAACCCTGCAGTTTATCAACCAGTTTTATGATGAGGGTGATAGAAGGGAAGCGAGATTAGCTGAGTTGTTGCATCTTGAAGAAAAATGGGATAATGCTCTTGAAAGATTCGCCAAACATCAGGGGGTAGTCAAGCGATGGTTTGACAGGAGAGCTAAGGTCAAAGCCTTTAGGATTTCTGACCTTGTTCTGTATTGGGATAAGCCGCATGATCAGAAGGGTAGCCATGGTAAGTTTGACAGATTATGGCTTGGTCCTTACCAAATTGCTGAAATTCTGGGAGATAATGCCTTCCGTCTGAGGACTCTCACGGGAGAGGACATGCCACTGCCTGTTAATGGGCAGTATCTTAAACATTATTTCCAGTCTTGAGCTGTTCTCAGCTCTTTCCCCTGTAAATAGTTAGTTAGGTTGCTTTCTTTGCTTGTTTGTTTGTTTTGGTTAGGGTAGGTTTCCCTTTCGTTTTGCTGGTTTTGTTTGGTTAGAGTAGGTTTGCTTTGGTTTGTTTGTTTTGCTTTGCGTTGCTCTTGCTTTTGGTCTTATCTCCTTGTGGGATTGTGGGTGTATCTGTATGATAGTGGTGGCAAAACAGGTCTAATGTTTCTGATATTTCCCTTACAAACTTTAATCTTTTTCCAGAATGTTATGGTATGAATTCCGTTGCCTTTGTCATTTGTCCGTGTGGTATGGCGAAGATTTTCTGGTCACTCTGCACAGGAATGTATTGGGGTCTTATACCTTTAATCTTTAAATATACCTGAAGTCGTAAAAGGTCCTTACAAGGTCTGGACAGGTGAAAAATCTTTTTCTGCTCTAGTGCCACTGTGGTTCTCAGCCCTGAGTGTGAACTTCACTGTTCACAGGTTGAATAAGATGAGTAAAAAGAAATATTCGTATAAAAAAAAAAAGAAAAGAAAAGAAGCAAAAGAAAAGAAATGGATATTGAAAATCTTGAGGTTCGAATTCAACTCATCAGGGGGATCTGAATATCTCTACCGGGGCTATAGACGCCTGGCTGGCAGTAGAGCTATGTTCAGGAGGATCATAGCGATAACCTCGTCGGGGCTATGGACGCCTGACTGGCAGCGAGGCTCTATCCAGGTTACTTTTAGGGTCAGAATCCTTACGTAGCCTGTTCGTACCAAGTCTGGCTCTTTGCAACTGAAGGTGGGTAAATATATGCACCTGCACACACTTGGACCCTGGTATAGGAATGTCTGAATGTCTGGGAGTTTCTTTGTTTTAACTGAGGATGGTGGCTAGGTATCAGAGTTGAAACCAGAAATTCTGGGTTCTTGATTCTAGTTTGTCATCGAAATGCTTAGGAGCATTTCCCCAGCGGAGTCGCCATTTGTTGTGCAGTTTTTGCACACACGCCCCACTGGGAGTGGGGACCCTCTCTTTTGGTGTCTTTGACCTTTGATTTTATGGGATTTATCATTTTAGGGTCTTGACATGTTGGTCTTCTGGCGGCTGCCCTTGCCCACAAATTACAATTGATCGAAGTGAGTTTTGGCCAAATCAAGGTTTTCACGGATCGGGGATTTTCGTCTCAAGTTCAGATCCACACTGGTTCATGTAATACGTTTCGGATTCTCGGGTCGGGGTTTTTCCTAACCCGGAATTTTCGTTCCTATCAGGTTTTCGGTTGTAATCAAAATCCGGTCATTCTTCCCGGTTTTGCATTTCGAAATTGCGTGTTTCAGCATTAAAGGATTTTCGAAATTCCGCCCAGAATACGGGTTTCCGGACCTGTCAGAAACGTCTTTTCGCGCATTAATGGCTGAGGTATCTTGGTTCAGACGGGTATAAGGGCGAATTTAGGGCGTTTTCTGATTCATTCTAACTTCGACTGCTTCCTTGTTTTCTGCTCTGGCGATTCGGAACTTTCGTTTGAGCTTTGGGGTTTGGTCTTGGATTGTTTGCGCGTGGATTGCTTGAGTGTTGCTGCCAGTATCCCGTTGCCTGGACGTGTTGTCACCTGGATTGATTTTCCAAGCTCGGTTTCTGCTCGTCTTGATCCATGGTATGTACTCGTCGCCCTTCCGTTTGTTTGCATGGTGATTTGAGATTTTCTTGTACTGGGCGTTGTTAAATTTTGGGGTCGGCTCATATTTTGACTTTGGGTGTCGTATTTATTCAGTCGGTTTGGTCCGTCCTTTTTTTTTTTATTTGAAGCCCATCTCTCGTGCCCTATGAGTTCCGTTTATCGCTTGATTGCATATATACACTTTAGGCGGAAGTCTGGGTCGTGTTGCTTAATTGTTTTGGGTGCGGGATGTGTTGCCATGCGAATTTAGGGTTTTCTGGGTGTCTCGGCTAGTGCGATGATTTGATCTTGTGTTTGAATGACTTTCGCCTCGTTTTATGTTGGCTTCCCCGTCCTGTGAGGATTAGAGGGCTTTTTAGGTAAATCCCGAACTGATATTTTAACCCTAAAAGCTTGCTCTGGTTCTAATGGCGGATATGTGATTGTTCGATTTAGGGCATCGTCATTTTAAGTATGGGATCCTTCCTTTGAGTGCTTCTGAGTGTTGGACACTCTTTGCATATTCGAGTCTGGTAATTGTCGTCGGTTTTGGGTTCATTCGAGCTTTGATATTGAAGATCTTGTGGTCGCTCCTGTGTTGGTGCACGTTTTGCCATTTTTCGGGTTTCCGAGGCTGTCGCGGAATTTCTGGTCTCCCGGATTTTCCCGGTTTCCTTTTATTCCGCGGACAGAGTTAATTTCCGGTGCATTTGATGCTGTCCGCGAAAGTCCGTCCCATTCGGATTTTTCCGGATTTCCTGTCTGATTGCATTCTTTTGTATATTTCGATGAGGGAATTGGTGGAGTGATTGTTGATGCCTATTTCTTGATTGCCAAAGAGTAAAATTGATGATTTTCCTTTGATTTCGAGCATATTAATGATTTACATGGCTAATAGTGCTTTGGTGGCAGGAGTCCGTCTGGGTCGGATTTCTCCGGAATTCCGCCCCGAATGTATTTTCCCGGATTATACGATTTTCCCGGATTATTTGATTTCTCCGGATCTCGGAAAATTGGCAATTGGCATTTGGTTTTAATAGATGTGTATGATGTATGCTAACCTTTTGGATGAATATGAGCTTAATAATTAGATTCTAATAATAGTTCTTGGATGTGCAGGCTGAATCAAGCAAAGCTGCTGCTGGGAAGTCCAAAGGTGGTGCGGGGGCATCTGCAGTTTCCGAGACAGAAAAATTGAGATTAGACATGAGGAGTCAGGTCCCGGAGAGTAAGATATCTTCCGTGTGGGCAGATGTGTCTGATACCAACGTTGGTGCCTGGCGTTATGAAGAATTCAAACAGAGAACAGCTGAGAAGGACCAATCGGCATTGAGGCAAGGGATGATGAACTCAGGGTTGGTGCACGTGGCAGGGTTCCCTCCAGCAGTCCAGTGTTACGAGCTGATTTTGGAGTGTGCTAGGCAGTACGCCTTTGACACACAGATGGTAGTTAGTACTGAGGGGCGGGTGTTGGCAAATTTCAGTCCAGCCTCCATTGCCCGAGCTTTCAGCATGCCGGATCTCCCCTCGGTCTGCGCCCTAAACATTGACACTGCTCGCACGTATTATGAGAACGAGCCAGTTAAGGCTCAACAGCTTATCAACTCATGGCTTGAGAAGCCCAAGTCTCACCACTCTAAATTGCCCAAACAGTTGCACAGGGTGAAGTTCAGGCCAGATATTTATGATGCCATCACACTGTTGAGCAGGGTGGCCGGACTCAAAACTGCCGGGGTATTGGAAAGTTGGATGGTCCATGTGATCACCAAGATAGGCCAAGGAACGAATTACCACTGGGCAGGACTTATCAGTGCGGAAATAGATAGGCAACTGAGGAATGTTTTGGAAGGAAAGAAGTTCACCATGTCCTCCTTTGTTATATATATACTGGCCATCTCTTATCCCTATAAGGGACTGACTCCGGCAGGAGCTATTGGACAGGACATTATCTATGAGGTCTATCCGGAATTGCACCTCGGACACGGAGATTATAGGAGGGCCAACGATGCCTTCACTATGCACATTACCCGGACCCTTCAGAATGCGGAGCACATCAGATTGTCCGATGGGGCTAGGGGGTTGATTAGGAATTATGGGGCCTGGTTCATCCAGTTCCCCACTTTCACTTATCTCCGGATTGATGGATGCCCCGTTGCTCCCTACAGATTGCCCAGGTATCCCACTGACCACATAGTGCTACTGGAGGTCGTAAGACAAATTTGTGAGTTCGATACGGTGGTCAAGAAGGAGAAACATAAAACTGGTTTTGGAGGTGACTTCCCTCTTGGGATTGGCGTGGATGTGATGTGTCCTTCCATTCAATCAGCTCATACTGCAGGTGAGGAATTGGCAGCCTATGGATTCTCTTTCCATTCAAAGAGAATGAATTTTGACATCACCGGAGGGGCACAGAAAAGGGCTACCCGGGAATACAGGCACAAGGAGGACTTGGAAGACTACTGGGTCAACATCAAGGATGACCTTGATGCACGAAGGAAAAGGTATTCCCGGCTGCCAGTGGAGGCAATTAGGCAGTACAATGTGAAGCTGATTCCAGATCAGCTGGAGGATGATGGAAAATTGGTCCAGGACCATGTCTATGAGCCCATCAAGGATAGGTCAGTAGCGGATATTGACTGGAATGAGCCTGAGGTGACAGAGTTGGAGGACTTAATGGCTCCGGTGCTAAAATATACCTTTGCTTGGATCAAACATGAGGTCTGGGTGTTGGAAAATGCCAATGTTCCCCTCACTTTCGACCTGATGGGGAATCTCAACCCCATGTCCACTTCAGAGGAATCCGGGGAAGAGGACCCCAAAGGGAAAACAGCCAAGGCCTCTCCTTTCAAAATCAAGGTCAGAAGCCCTAAGGGGACTCAACCTGCAGCAAAAAGGAAACCTATCGGCAAACGCAGGTGGAAGACCCTGACTATCAGCAGGTCCTCGGACGAGGAGGAGGTGGAGAAAGCTGAGGAGGAGGATGTTCCTCCACCGCCCAAGAAGGCCAGAACTACAAGGGTGGCGAAAAAGAAAGGCCAAACGACTTCGGAAGATGAGCCTCCGGTTGTGGATGTAGAAAGTTCCGGAGGGGAGAAGACCAAAGTATACACCAGAAGATCCAGAACTCCGTCCCCAAAGGATGCTGCACAGCCAAAGGTTTCTTCTCCAATATCGCCAGCCACTGAACAGGACAGGCCTGTCTCTCCTCCGCAGGGTGTAACAGAACCGGTAAATCCGGATGAGCAGGAAATCAGCGGAGAAGCAGAGCCGTTTGAGGAAGGGGCATTATTCAGTGAGGCTGCCGGGCTCGAGGTAGAGACAGAAGAAGGGCACACTTCTCCCTTGGTGCAATACGAGGACTCTCCGGAGAGTGAGAAGGGCCGCGGATCTCCAGAACCAGAGAAGAGCATCCCCGCTGGAACTCCATCGCCGGTGCTTCCTGAGTGGCGATTTGAGGAGATGGACCAAGGTGAACACCCCCCAGAGAAGGATGATGACAAGGCAACAGAAGAAGGAGAAGTCGAGGTGGCAGTAACAGAAGAGGAGAAAGCCACGGAAGACCCGGGGAAAACTGACACAGAAGGAATCCGGACGGACCCTGTAGCCCCGGACTGGTTAGAAAAAGAAATAGCAAGGAAGAAGCAGGTGATAGTAGAAGACACTCCTCTCGACTGGGATGCAATGTTATCTCAGATTGGAAAGGGGAAAGAGAAGAAGGCAGCTAGGATAATTTCCCGGGTGGAAAGGGATGAGGTGCATAACCGTGTAGTACACATCGCCACCCCTGCTGCAGATAAAACAAGAGAAGAGGTAATGGGCCAGGATTACAGTGTCCAAACCATCAACCTTGGGCCAGCTTCCCTAGAACAAGACATTGAGGAATTCGAGGGGTCGAGTGCTGTGATTCTGGATAGGTTGAGGAAGGAGACTCGGACAAAGAGGGAATTGAAAAGGGAAAATGAAAGGTTGAGGAAAAGCTTAGAAGAGGTCATGAAACCTCTACAGTCCCTCCATCCGTCCTCCTCTTCTACTCCCGGATTTCTGCCGAAGGAAACAATTTCTGGTATAGAGAAGATGAAGGCTTCCACACAAGCTGCCATGGACTGGTTGATGAGTGTTCGGACACAAGGAGATGAAGCTATTAAGGAGATCCTGTCAGTTGGCAAGGATGCAGTCCAAAGAAAAGAGCTAATGGAAAGTATCCTTTCTCAGGATATGAATGATGTCGATTCTCTGTTGCAGAAGACAAAGGTTATTCTGGGACATGGCAGGGAACAATTGGGCAGGGATGGAATTCTTCCCTCTTCCAGGTTGGATGAACCGTGGGAATGGTTCGAAGCATTACAGATCAGGCAGGGAGCCCTGAAAAAGATAAAGAAACGAAGAAAAGCCATTGATGCCGACCTTACTGCAATCTATGATGGTTGCATTGCTTTTTTTGAAGTGATGACAGGGAGGAATAAGATAGCTCCCAAGTACCTGAGTTTGGATCAATTGAAGGAATGGTGGCATGAGGTTTATGCCCCGGATTCTGATGAGGTTGTCACTGGCCATATGCTTGATGATGCGGCTACATATTTGGCAGTGATAGATAGATACCTAACCAGCAGAAAGGATTGGAAGGGGACCATTGAGCGGTCCAGTGAGGGGATTGAGTCAATTAAATGCCGGCTCAAAGTTTTGCCATTGCCACCTGTTGCTGAGTTGGAAGGAGTTTTCTTGAGGGTCCAAGGGTCACCAGCGCGGAGAAAGGACAAGGGAAGCAGCGGTTAGTGTTTATCTCGAGATTTGTGCTTCCCTATTATCATAGGGCATGCATTGGACCGGATTTCCTTGGGGATTGTGCCTTGGCCGACTTGGATGATGGCATTTAATGTGTGCCTTAGTTTGTTTCCCTGGCCGACCTGTTTTGGCGGTTTTGTTATTTTCTTTATTGTAAAATGTTTGGCTGGGCCGACATGTTCTAGGATTAATTGGTTAAATAGGCATTTTTGCCTGATTGTAAAAAAAAGGGTCCAGAAGATTTTGATAGTAGAGATTAGCAAGAGCAATAGTTAGAGTTTTTGAATTTCTTAAAGCAGATGTCATATTCAGAACGGTTGAATTGTTGCAGCATTGGGTGATTAATACAATTGGAGACATTGTGGTTTTCCTGGTGAAATCCTTTGTGTTATCTCATCTTGCATGGTTTTTTGTTCTATCTTTCACATTGCTTGAAGATCTAGGGTTTATTATTTAGAAATAAATTAGTTTAGTTAGATAAATGGTGTATGTGATTTCATATTTGGAATGTTGGTAGCTATCTTTGGTCTACACTCCCAGTAACTATCTGATTGTAGTAGGCTGGTGAAGTCAACCTGGACCATATATATTCAAATGTGCTTAAGTTCGGTTGTAGATGCAAGTCTATGATTTGAAAATTTATACTCCTCAGAAGATTGCACTGTTCTTGTAGAGATTGCCTTGTGGGTCGAACAGGAATTGGTTATTTGAGATAGGTCCATTCCAAATATATGTCATTTGCATTGCTTGTCTGTTCAATAATTTAGATTTTATTACCTTCCCTGCACCCCTATCTTTTGCAATTTCTTTGTTATTCGATTAGATTTAGGATTCAAGACCATCATATTGTTAGATCTGGCAAATGGAAAAGGTTTAGTTTGCTTGTAGTAAGGTCCGATTGTGATTACCAGCAATTTCACATTTCATCTGAGTTGTTTTACGCATTGTTATGACCTAACACCCGAGAGACCTTGGGGTGATTTTTCTAGAGTCAGAGATTAATTTTCAAGAGAGATAGATTCTCAGATTCAGTTCAGCTGTTATTGCAAGTGAAAACACCATCAACACATAGTAAAATAATTATCTCGGTGAAAACATTAACACATAATAAATTTATAATTACTTAATAACTCTTTACATACCCAACCCATAGGTGTATTGCAAAATAAGTAGGTGGATGACTAGTGTATCCAAATTTCATTAATCGCGGACCTCGGCACCTTATTAAAAATAATAAAACCAAATTCAGTTAATCTTGCATTTCACAATCAAAATTTAATAACAATCTAATGAACATGTTGAATTTACACTGAGTGTCAATGCCATATGCATCATGCAAAAAATGTCACCATCCTCCATCCCTCAGAGATGCATAATGGACAGTCAGGCAAGAGCATATGATCCCACATGTTTCTTGGAGCAGCCAATAGGGTCATGAACAAGTCGTGCCTCTTCAAGATTGATACTACATGGGCTCATACACCACCAAGACTGCTTAGATGGCACCTATACAATAGGCTAGTGATGATGACACTGGTCAAAGTTGTGATCGCCTGCGAATGTTCTATAAGTTGGTACTCTCCTTCACAATGATAGGGTGACTTCCACCGCCAATGAGGTGGCCGATAGGTCGCCTCTCAAGCTACATAGGATCCCACTGCACCGGGTCCCTATCCCGAGCTGACCCCACCTTCCTGAACTCCCCATATCAAAAATAATTTGGATTTGGCTTAATACAAACTCCTGTGATAGTTTCCTAAGAAAAAATATTGGGGACTTCACAATTATTGCATGATGGGTAATCAAAGACCATATACCATCTTTCATAAAACGGTTCTAATTCTCAAGTGGTGGCAATTCAACAGAATAGGAAACCTCTTTGCATTGAGGGTAAAAGATTTTATTTTTTTTTAGGTCGCTGAATAGAGAGCACAAATCACCTTTAGTAATTTTTAAATCTTTTACTTGTTTATATGATAATTTGTCTGCATAATATGCCCTAGCTGTCTGCCTCCTATCTTGCCATCCAGATATTTGTTGGGTGATTGCATCTACATTTTTTAACAATGCTTCCAATTAATTTTCTAGAAGCATTCTTTCTGTGGTTGAATCATTTGGATCACTCAACCTACTGATAAGATCCTCAAATTGTTTTCTATTGTTCTCAATTTCACTCCTCAAATTTTCTTGAGTGCCAAGAGGGAATTGAGAGAATGGTGGGGGAGGTAGATTTTGTTGAGGATTTTTCTATTGAGGATTTACCTCCTCTTCTTGTTGATAATTTGTAGGATTTCCTACAGATTTAAAAAAAAACAATCAAATCTAACCTAAAACAAACAAAATCAATTTCAAACTAACAAATTCAAAACAAATAGTAAACAATACTTACCTCTTGCATCTCTTTGTCGTTGTGGCACCATATTTGTAGACAAAATCCAACTGTTCTTGATAAAATTTGTAAAAGTCCTTCCTCCTAGAATGAGAGCATGAAATTGAGGGTTTTTGGCCGTGGGTAGAGCTAAGAAACAGTGAAAAGCAAATGATACACATTTCACTTTTTTTTTCTTTTAAAAGCACATAACGCGCTCGTGTTATAACGCGAGCGTGTTATGTGTTTCCCCATTTTTTCCCATTTGGCCACAAAAGTGTGACCAACTTCATGCACCCACCCATATCCTAATTGAGATATTTATCCCAGACCAAGTTAGCCTCATATATGAATGTTAAGGGGTTCTCAATAGTAAAATATAGTGGTTCAAGATATCAAGAATGTATATGCATGTGATATATAATATTACCAAATCATGTTGTATACATGTTATTATTTTCTAAGCCTAATAGAACCCTATGTTATAAACTACGCAGTATTATCATTAAGGTACCAAATGTGGCACAAAATCCTTGATAGATAATTATGAGTTCTAGGATGCTCACATTGAATAAGGAATAAAATGATTGTGGGGTTTAATTTGATATTTTTGCATGCATGAATGGAAGTGTCATGGTATAGGTTTACTAAATTGGGAAACACTTTGTATCCATTCTTTGAGAGACCTTGTAAGGAGCACTATGTGTGACTTGATCTCATTTGGAAGTGGGTGCATACACAATCCTTGGGTGAAAGATGTCACTATGACCTCAAGTCCCTAGGGGGAGGGTTTAGGGGGATAACTCCAAGGGTTGGAGTTGTTACTAATTTTTTTGACCTTCCCTCTTCAACTAGCTTCAGTTTGAGGTTAAAATGGGCATTAGATGGTTATGAAGGAATTAAGAAAACATAATAACTAGTAATTAATACATAATATGCTTTTGAATAGTAATTTGAATGAAGTAAGGGATTTGAATACTTTATAGTTAGTATTTGATTATATGTACATGTTGAATAAAGGCCATCTCATGTTGGTTATGTGTAACTTTTTACGTGTTTATGAAGTTCAACTCCACACCTAGAGGTCTCTATGTATATTCCCATGGATCTCTTGATTGTGATATATATATCTATGTCACCTGACCAATATTATGAATCATGTTATGCAAGACTTGCTCAAGTATGAACCTATAGGGTATTTGAACAATAACAAACAAACATTAGACTATGCTAATAATTTATGTGTGGGAGGTCCTACTACTAGGGATTAGCTGACATTCACTTGGTTGACAAGAGTGGATTGCTAGGGGATAACCTAGTTATGATACAGTAACAGTTAGCAGGTTGTCATTGGACCATGCCAGTGGAAGATGCTTAGAGCTACTATTGAATCTTTTGGATTAGCCAACATTCACCTTGTTCATGGAGGTGTATTGCTAGGGGCTATTCAATATTTGATATGGTAATGTTTGTATGGGTAGTTACCCTATCATTTGGGTAATGGTAACCAGAGCTAACCATTGTATCAATAGGGTTCATTGGAAATCACTTATAACATGGGGGTTATGGATGCCAAGTGATACTTAGGATTGTGAAGAAGATAGCTAACAATATTGCTAAGATAATAAGGTGGTATTCATCGGAAGCTACTTCTTCTTGGGTGGATAGACTTGTCACCAATGGCCTATAGGCGATTGAATTTGGAATCTATTGTGTTGGATAGGTTCACTACTTGTGGAAAGATTTGAGATGAGGATGGAGCCCCAATGTAGTATGGGATGCACTAAATCCCCTTCTCGGTGTTAGAAATCTGAAATAGATTGAATAACCCAAGAAATTTTTTAAGAGAAAATCAAAGTTACATAAACTGGAAAAAAATAAGAATGCAAACAAAGACTCCAAGAGATTATGAAATGTTTATGTGACAATATTGCATTAAGAGCTTCCAATTTGAAAAGATACACTACAAAGATTGCAAGAATATCAATGCATTAAGATGCATGAGTATGCAAATACAAGCTAAGTAGTGAGTTTATATAGAACTAAGGAGAGGATGTAGGTGGAAAATCCAATCAATACGAATCAACCACAAAAAGTGGAGATGGACCACCAAAAGTGGAAAGTGGTTCCACCCTTCAAAGAAGGGGACACCACACACTTATCTCCTAGTAATAAACTCACTTTATTATCCTAAGCAAGCTTAATAAAGTGTAGGAAAAACATAAGACTAAGGGAAAATAAATTAACCCACTAGGAAAATAAAAACCTAAACCAACACCCAGTTGTCAGATGGTATACTTGGCCTTGTTGGGTTGAGGGTGGACCCTTTCTATAGTATGGGATATATCGAATCCTCTTCCCAATTGTTTGATGGTGCAAAAGAGTAGAGAAAATAATGGACCCATTGTGTAGTGTGCAATGCACCGATATTCCTATTCTATTTAGGTTGCACTAAAGGAAATTTTTAGTTACCCATTATGCATGCGTCAATGAGTCTTTATGTATATGTGATGTGTGTTGAAGCTAGTCACTATTGTACTTATGATATGCATATGTACGAGCTAGTCACAAAATTGTATTTGTGATACACATATATGAGATGATCATTGTGTACTTATGATGGTTGTTGGAGCTAGTCACTATGTATATGTGATGTGTTTTGGAGCTAGTCATTGTTGTACTTGTGATGTACATGTGAGCTAGACACCATTATACTTGTGATGTATGTATGAGCTAGTCATTGTTGTATTCTAATGTATGTATGATCTAGTCACTATTGTACTTGTGCATGAGCTAGTCACCTTGTGTATATGTGATGTGTGCTTGTGACAATCACTACATGTATATGGTCTTGGGACTATGGTATGATATGACCTTAGTGTACATTTATTTATGTTGTACACTAATGATTGATAATGTTTGGTATGAAATCAACACTTGATCGCAAATCATAATTATGTGAATCATAATTATCATTCTATCATAATTTTACTAAGTTGATAACTTATGGTTAATGAATAATCCTAGTTTAAATGTGAGATTAGAGATCTCATGCAAGAGTAGAGAATGAATAGGCAAGGTCATCATAAACCTCGAGGTTTAGGTTTGGGTCTCGATCTAGGTCTAGGGATGACCCTACTCATAAGAGCTTAACATTTTTGAGTGTAAGCATATAAGTGTGACATTGATTGTTGTCACCATGGTGAATGAAGAACTATTGAAATTGACACTTCTAATTTAGATGAAAGATACTTGGTTAGTTAAGTCAGTTTTTGATGTAAATTGAATTAAAAAATATTGTAGTGGCCAAGGGGCAGATTTTATAGATCTCTCTAAACACTTGGAGTGATCTCTGAAATAAGATCTTCAGATTGCAACCTATGTTCAATTGCTCATTTTCAACCAGTGTGAAAGACGATAATGTTCTAGAAAAGAAGATGAGATTTTCCTATGAGCCATTAAATATGTAGATATAAAATGGTTTCCTAGATATTAATTTTGTAAATATAGTGTCATAAATTGCATACCTCTGCAATTTCATACTACACAATGCTCCCTTTTTTAGATCATGGTATAAAGACCTTCTAAGTATAAAATTTTAGCACCATAATATTAATTTTTTAGCATTTTCATGATAATTCTAGCTATTTGAGTCTTTTTTTTCTAGATGGGAGCATCATGTGTAGATGCATGTGCAACACACTAGCCTCCCATGAATTTTTTTTATTCCAATTCCTATTGGAGCATTACATTCTTGGAAATATTTTAGAAGTAATTCCTCTACATGGATGTCATGTGGTATAGAGAAAACTGACTTACCATTTTGGAAAAAAGAAAAGAAAGAAAGAAAAAAGCTAACTCTCAATTAAGTCTCTCATGAGCTCACACTCAAACATTGAAGCTTTACTACTTTCTTGAAGAATACTTGATATTTTGAATGAACAACAAGCTATTGGGATATTTCATATCAAATTTTTGAAGTGAGATTGAGTAAGGAAGATTGTGGAAACTATTACATCTTTTTGTGGTTTTTTGACCACTTTCAGGTGATCATATTTTGTTTTATTATCTCCTTGTGAAAAAATATCTTTATGCTAAAACTTAGATATATCTAGTGTTAGCATAGTATTTTTATATCACCTTATATCTCAAGCATCATATCTAGTTTTAAAGCAATCCTTTTTTATCATTTCTATCGACATTATAAAAAATCCTAGTTGTCTAGAGGTAGAAATACCAAAATGAGGGTTTGATTGAGGTAAGCCCCTAACTAGCCCAACAAAATATTGCTCTTCTTCTTTTCTATGTGCATGTATCCAAGTTAGAGGAAAACAACATTTTAGTGATATACTTTTCTCTTCCAATATTTCTTTCTTGATTTTTGTTATTGGGGTTTTCCATTTTGTATTCCATTTATTTTCTAATTTTCATATCTTAATACTTATGCATAAAGTGGCCTCACAATCTTTATCTTGGTTGTGTAGGCATAGATTTTGAGGTATTCCATACTTTATTTTCATGTTTGTATAGGACGATAGCACACCATAAGGATGTTCATGCTATGTGCTAGTGTTCATGGCCAAAACTTTCAGAAAGCTACAAAATCATCGTTGTGAGCTATACATTATATTTTTATTAGATTTAGATTTAATTTTTGTTACAAAAGTAGATATTTTCACTGATTTATTATAGATCTAGAAATTTGTATTGTATTAAGCTTTAAACATCTTTATCATTTTTAGTTATAATTATCATTGTAAAAGGATTTATCAAATCGGTAAAAAAACCTCTTATTCATCCTATTGTTAACGTATGTTTAGTTAGTTCTTAAGGAAGTTTTATTCCTTTTTTAGAATCATTTTTATACATTACATTTTGGTGAACCCGACATTCTTGATCATAAGCTTCCTTTTTCTTTTCAATAAAAAGCAAAAAAACCAAAATAATAAAAAACACAAAAAAAAAATTGAATCTATTTTTCCTTTGCCATCAAAACAATAGTTAAATTGGTTGTTGTAAAATATCTTGAGAGCTTTATGACCCAATCTCTCCATTCCAATGAAATAGTAAGAAGAAGTATTTAAAGCTATAATATGACATAATCAAAACCATTCAACACACCTATCCATATTAGACCATATTTCTCAAGAGAATAATATACAATAGGAATTCCAAGCTCCCCTCATAGTCACATTTATGTTGATCCTATTTCTTCATATTGAAACTCTTCTCCTTCAAATGGTGGAGTTGATCATGAATCCACTTTTCAAGGTCCATTCAAGCAAATTCAATCATTAGATGATAATTATTATATTTTGAAACTATTTAACTGATGCCAGTCTGAAACAAGCAACACTTGTTGTGGATATAATGGACACAAGTTAATATCTATTCTAAAATAATTAAATTTCTCCATGGATTGGCACATATTCTTTACAATAATGTCTTTTACATTACATATGTCTTGGGAAGACCACAAGATGCACAATCCAATGTTACTAGCACATAAATTTATATGTTGATACCAATTCCCACTATCCATATGCTAACAACAACACCTATGGCGACAATGCTTGTGACTTTTGATTGCTTTTCTCTAGGTTTTCTCGAAACAAATCCTAGTGCTTCTCAACCCCTTATCTCTACCATATCTACATTTTTTTCTCTATAATATTCTATCATCCATACCCATATTGTAGATTATGTTGTAAACTAGCTCTTACAAAAGTTGTCCAATTACAAAGCTAAATCGTTAATCTTACCAATAGTTCTTCACAACCTTTAATTGCATCATACTACAAATGTATTCCACTTGCATTACATATCCTCACTACACCATTCTCATAAGGCTTTGAAGCATTGTGATTTGAGAAGTATATCGTGAAAGGAGAACCCCAAAGTCACATTTCTACATTCACTACTTTATGTAGTGATTTTTTGTTTCTAGATGCACTATTAGCAAACTCTTCCCACAATATTTATAAGATACCATGTTCGATTGGTTTTTCTCAATACTTGTTAACTCTATTAACACTTTTGATCAACTAGTTAACCAATTTCTCCAACATTTCTAGGCTAACATTGGTTTGCATGTCATGTTTATTGGCCTCATCCATTATAAACAAGAACCTAATGATATGGTTACTGACTTAAATCTTGTTTTATATATCATATATAGAGGAAACAACATATAGAGTTTACATCATCAAGGTATCATTGCATTTCACTAGCCTTGTGTATGGGCATACTAGCCCCAGTTACATCTTTTTATGTTATATTAGATCTATACAAAGTTACATCATCTATACAAAAAAGAATTGTAGTCAAATCTCCTAACTGCCATACAAAGATATACCATATAAAAATATACAACTCAAGGTATATACCAACTATACAAAATGACTTGTTGTTTTGGATCATATTGTAATTTATCTGCAATGATCAACCTGTTCTATTACCACCCCTATATACTCAGCCCTTTGATGCATACTTCAGGTGAACATTAGGGTATTGGTTGCTTCCTGCTTGGCCTTAGAGTTCCATTCTTCCATGGTTCTGTTATTCTGTACCTTTTCTATCATATTCTTTGGTCTCTCTTTAAGGTCATTCTAGAATGCCTGAAGTGCTCTAAGGAATATTTCTACACCCGAGTGGCCCTCCTACCAAGTGTGGGAATACCTTTTTTCTTGGATGCCAATGTTTACTTCTTTGTTCTCTAGGAATCTCCAAAAAATCTCTTTTGACAGCTCCACGATGATATACACTTTCATAGCAACACTGTAAAGCATAAGTCTCTTACAAGACTCAATAAGCAACCTCCTATGCCCCTGAAACTTGTCTCCATTTTGTGCTTTCTAGATGTTCCAGTGGAGAGGAAATTCCAAAATAAAGCAGTATCTTTTTTCATTTTATTGTCACAATCAATTAAAATTTTATCAAGCATAGGTTCACCATTATTTCCCCATATATTTTTCTCATTACAAAATCATTCTAGTCTTTGATTTTTACATTTTTCAAGATCTCATTAAAACACCTGATTCCCTTTTGAGCCCAACTCTTGGTTAAGCAGCCCTGAATTAAAGCTAGGGGCTTGTCTTTGTGCTTTAAATTCCACCAGATTGACCTATTGGTCAAGATGGTTCGGTTGTCATTCTTGGTGAAGTGACAATTAGTTAGATTCTTGTTCAACACCTCCCATGCCTTCCAAATAGTCATAAAAACATTAGAGCCTATAGGTGTCATAGGAATCTCACTACTAAGGATCTCATTGAAGGAAAAAAGTTTCCATGATTTTGCTTGTTTAGGAATAACATTTTGAATGTTTTGCCTAATGAGAACTTCTAGGTTTCCCCTTCTTCTAGGGCACCAATCACCCATTTTTTTGCCAAGGAAATTCCTTGCAATCTGAGGTCATTCAATCCCATCCCCCCTAGATTTTATTGACTTAAATTTTAGATACCAATCACTATTTTATCAGATCTTGTATGCTCTCTTGAATTTTGATGTACAATGTGTGTTCATCATAAACCTACAACTAATGTCGCAAGATAAAATATTGTTCATGAAATATAATTATTCCTACAACTTTTCACCACGATTAACAATAGATTGTAATTCAATATGGGGGCTCAACCTAATCAACTCACTTTGATTACTAGGGTGGTACTTCCTCATTTGGAAGTGATAAAATAAACAATTATTCAATTAGTAGACAAGCACAATTATCGTATCACAAGCTTTTGAGGTCTTTATTGTAGCACCTTGAGGCACAAAAAATTTATGAAATTCTCTAAAAAATTATATAATGAAAAGAAAAAAATGCCTAAAAGGTAACTTAATTACAGTTCCTCCTATTAAACCACTTCCAACTAATCAACCTTTTCTTTCTTGGTACGATTAAAATCCTTATGTCAATTTCATTGTGTTCTTGATCATGAAACTAAAAAGTATATATGTTTTCCATTTAGTGTAAGACTGCATCAATAAAGGGTCTATCCAATTATTTGAAACTAAAGAAAGAGCTAAAATTCATTCGTACATCTGAATTAAGAACTAAAAATCTATACTAACTCTTTCCCTTCACATTATACTAACTTTATTTCAATTGGTACTTTACCTTCCATAAATTTTGAAGATGAAAGGACCAAAATGGTGGGCATGGTTGATATTTGCACTAGATCACTTCCAACACGTGATATGACTACATGCCTACAATATATTTTCTTTAAATGATTTTCCCATTTCTATAGATAATAGACTTTTTTGTATATCTTCTCATTTTAATGAGAAGATCATTAATCGTGTTCTTGTTGATCTTATTAGAAGCATAAATGTTATCATAGAAGAAATTATCTTTATCAATGGGTTTCATAAAGGTAAATATGATTATTTTTTGATGACTACTTGTACATATGATGGTCTCTCTCTTCCTATTATGGGTTTCACTTCTTTAATGATCTCTCTTCCTAATATGGGTTCTACATTTATTGTTATCCCCAAATCCGACTTGTTCATAGTGAAGTTGGGCATTCCATGGTTAGCTTCCATGAAAACAAATGCTTCTTTGGTACACAAATGTCTAAAAATTTCTCACAATGGTATAGTTCATACTATCGAACATACTAGATACAAATCGCTTGTGTCTAGTGGGAGCTTCTCCCTTGATTATTTTTTGCCGCTACCTCTAGGACTTCTATGAACTCATGATGATTTAGTATTTAAAGATTATTCTAAATTAAAAGAAGTTTATTTGACATATTCTTCTTCTATAGTTTCTCCTTTTGAGGCAATTGCTTCCCCTTTGGTTTCTCAACTACAACAACATCCATCTATCTTGACACCTACCCTTGTGGTAGATAAGGATAACATGCTCCATTGGGTAAATCTCTTGTCCCACCTATGGTTTCACAACCTTTGATGGTGCCCCCTATTTCCCCATATTTCAAAAATGGAAACTAGGGAAAGACACCCATGTTGGGTAAATATTCCCCTCAAATATTCTATCCTCTTGTGGTTCCTATTATTTCTTAGCCTACCCTTCCAATAGTGAAAGGAAAATAGCCTAGTGGAAAAAAATATTCTTGTGCACCACCCATGCCTCATCCTTTAGTGTTCCCTTCTATTCCTCTAACTTCCCCCATGAAAAAAAGAGGAAAGGCACCAATGATGCAAGATATGCAACGTGCACCCAATATCTCTTGCCCTTCTCCTATCGAGACTAATTTTCCTCTTGTTTTCGAATTGAATACAACCTCACAATCATATTAGAGTGATTCCCCTCATGCAATTATGCATGGACCCTAGATGTCACCAATGTAATCAACTTGTGTGCTACCATAAGTGTCATTCTTGTGCGTTGTCTTGTCAGTAAGTTGTTATGAAATTGACCAATATCAAGCCCCATTCTTTGCATGTAGCACCCTCCTCTACATGCACCCACCTCCATATTTGGCTATTTCGTCTTCCCCTCTATCTCCACCACTAGTTGTTATTTTTGAACTATACCACCTCCTATCCCTTCTTGAGAACCTAATGAACCTCACTCAAAGAGGGTGCAAGTGTTCCTAGCTCATTTGATGAAACTGCCTAAAAATCCAAATCTTCGTAACATCCCATCATAATTTGAGCCAATAGACATGTTGAATACATTTGTGATATCTAGTGCCACACTTTCCAATTCAATATCATCCTAACATACTCGTCATGAAGTTTTTCCAAATCTTCTCTCGCTCGCCACAATTAACATTAATATCCCCCACCCACCTCCCAAAAGAAAAATAGAATCTAACTCCACCCCATTGAAATGAAAATCCAAATCCACCTTCTCTACTATATTCAAACCTCTCTTCATTAGTTTTCTTGATGGAAGAACTACAAAATTATTTTGTTCTTGTCACTACTCCTATTCTTGAGATTAGTGGTGACAATCCTCTTATCCTATTATATTTTGATAATGATTTATCAACTTCTCCTCATGGGTAAAGCATTAAGATAAATATTGGGAGACCAATGATTTGTTCAATGGAAGACTTTAAAGTAGTACTCTTATCTATAGATTTTTGTTGTTTTACATGTATGCTTTGTTTGTGCTTCCCCCATGATTGTTTGTGCATGCTTGTTAATATTACCCAAAGGACCAATGATACCCTTGTAGGTACATAGATACAAGGGAGACAATTTGTTGTTAATTCTTCTATTTCTATCACCATTCTTCTATTCATTGTAATTTGAACTTTCAATTTTTTGGGACGATGTAAAGCATTAAGACATCTAGGCCCCTTCCATGTTGACCCAAAAAAAAATGATTTTATTTGTGACTTTCTTCCTTTGTGTTTGTAGCTCCACTACACTTGGATAATGAAGACTATACAAAATCTGAATTCAAATTATATAAATGATTATCATGCATTCATATTGACCACAATTTTGTGGATGCCTTAGTGTTTTTGTGCAAGTGATTTGCAAATTTTATGTTTCATCCCTACATTGTGTGATGACATCTCATGAGCACAATTTCTTTTGTATTTCATGACATAACATATTGCTTCATGTTAATTCTTTTAAGAGTTTATTTATTTCATCTCTCTCCTTAAAATATTTGCACTCCTAGAGTCATACAATTATTTTAATGGGGTATTATTAGAATTCACACATCTCATATTTATCTTAAATCTCTAATCAATGCTATTTACAAAAAATCTAGTAGCATATGAAGCACATAGCATATTAGAACTTGCTAGACTATGGATCTTTACATGTATCCTATATTTTTTATGGCTTTCATACAACATAGCTTGTAGTAACCACAATCAATCAAAATTATTTCTATAGGTTCTAGCATAACACATCTTGCTAGCCATACCTATCAAATCATTTATCTCATGTTCTTCACGTTATTTCTCTTTCTCTTTCTTGTTAAATTTTATTAGTGTGTGTTTATTTGTTTGCATGAATGTATATTCTATACTTTCTTCATGTGATGCATGTCGTCTTAGCTAACACTTTATTTGTATCAACTTTTGTATGTTATTTATGTTTTGCAAAAGATACAGTGGTTGTTTGTAGGTCTTCTCTTTAGGGGCATATCCATGCAGATTGGAGATTTTGTTTCCTCTACAGTATCCTTTGGTATTGTTTATTATAAGTCATTTCTACTTTAGCATGCATATTTAGCATAATTCACATGCCCACTTTAAAGTAGGGGCAAAATCTATGTCATAAATTGCATACCTATACAATTTCATACTACATAATGCTCCCCTTCTTAGCTCATAATACAAAAAATATTTAAAGCATACAATTTTAACACCACAATGTCAATTGTTTAACATTCTCATGATAATTCTAGCTTTTTGAGTGCATTTTTTACTGAACATAAGTGCCATGAGTGAATGCCCATGTGACATACTAGAGTCCCATAAAAATTCACAATTCTAGTGCCCATTGAAGCATTACCTTCTCATGAATCTTTTGGAAGTAATGCCTCTACATGGAAATCATGCAGTACAGATCAACTTGACTTGCCATTTTGGAAAAAAGGAAAGAAAGGAAAAAAGCTAACTCTTAATCGAGTCTCTCTCTCTCACTCACACTTGAATATTAAAGCTTTGTTGCTTTCTTGAAGAAATCCTAATATTTTGAATGAACAAGCAACTATTGGGATATTGCATTTCAATTTTTTAAAGAATGATTGAGTAAGGCAGCGCAGTGGAAACTATTGCATCTTTCTTGGAGGTTTTTGATGACTTCCAAGTGATCATATTTTATTTGTTGTCTCCTTGCTATGAAAAATCTCTTTATGCTAAAACTTAGATATATATGGTGTTAACATAGTATATTTAAAACCATTTTTATATCTCAGGCATCATATCTAGTTTTAAAGCAATATTTTTTTATCATTTCTATCAACATTATTAAGAAATTTGTCTTTTTGTGGAGGTGAAAATACCAAAATGGGGGTTGAGTGAGACAAGCCCCTAAACAACCCAACTAAACATTTTTCTTCTTTTTTGTGTGTAGGTATCTAGATTAGAAGAAAAAAAATCAACTCTTCTAGTATTTCCTTCTTAATTTTTGTTATTGGTGTTTTCCATTTTAAATTCCAATTATTTTATGTCATTTCAATATATTTTGTACATACTAGGCCCATAATCTTTCTCTTGTACGTAGGCATAGATTTTGAGGAATTTCATATTTTATTGTCAGGTTTGCACAAGATGATAGTGCACCACGAGGATGTCCATGTTACGCACTAGTGTCCATGGTTGAGACTTCCATAATGCTACAAAATCATCATCATGACATGTACATTCCATTTTTGTTGGATTTAGATTTTAATTGTTGTTATAGAAGTAGATATTTACACTAGTCTATTATAACGAGAAATTTGTATTATATAAGCTTTAAACATTTTTATCATTTTCAGTTATAATTATCTTTGTAAAAGGATTGATCAAATAGGTGAAAGAACTTATTATTCATCCTAATGTTAATGTATGAAATTGGTTCTTAAGGAAGTCGTATTCCTTGGTTAGAATCACTTCTATACATTGTAGTAAAATTTTGATGTTAATAATTTAAAATGGATTAAAGGCCCCTGCAAATCATTAAATGCTATTATTCTTGTTCTTCATAACTACTTTACAATTATAAAATTAAGTATATATATTTGGGGAAAGCATCATTGTAAGGTACTTTTAGGATTTTGATAAATTTTACAAAGGTTGCATAGGAAATGTAATAAGACTAAAGTTTTTCAATTCTAGAAAATAATAATGTTTCAAATCAGAATTTTGAGTCTCATTTTCCCTTGTGTTTGCATCTTTTCTTATGTTAGATGCAATTACTACTTTCTAGAATGTTCTCTTAAAGTCTATAGATTTAATCAATGGTTTTTATTTAATCATCGTAAAGATCTATTTATGTATGGTTTTTAGTTTATTTTTTAATTTTGTAAGTTTCTTTTTAATACATGTTTCAAAATTCTTTAAAACCTCCAAATGTAAAGTTGTATAATATACAACTTTAGGATAGTTCTTAGTTTTAGTTTATTATAAGACAACCTCACCATCTTGAAGAGAGGTTTTTAACCCCAACAATTGTTGGTGAATTCATAACTACCAATTAACTTACCAATAGATCCAATGGATACATTGAAAATCAATTAGATTGATGAATGTTTTATCACTCGCTTGTCTCTTAACCCTTCTCTATGAAATGGACTAATGTCTCTCTTACATTTATTTATGAGTTAGAAAGACTAGGGAAGATGTCTTTAATTCCATGCCCTAAACACAATATTTGGATTTTTGGTGCATTACTTGATGGATAATGATCACAATCTGAAATAGTTGGTCCAAGAAAAACTTTTTTATTGGATAAAGAAGAAAAAATAAATTACATCAGCGAGAGAACATGGCCAAAAAGGCCACCATTAGGTCAAACACAAGTAGCAAGACAAGCTGCTACAGCAGCAACAAAAACAACAATTCTAGACCATCATGACATAAGGTACAGCATGCAGCTACAGCTGTAATAAAAAAACAGCTTAACAGTAGCAAAAAAAACTTATCTTCCCTTGCTAATTAGATTTAGTAGTGTAGTTCAAACATCTAACCTAATATGTAGATTCATGCATTAAAATTATAACTACTAGAAAAAAATGTTGTACAAAAAGAAATTTTGTCATAAAATGAAACAATTTCCACAACTAAATAATATTTTATAGCCTAAAATGACCTTTTTAACATTTGCCAGACTTGAAAGCAGCTTATCAGTTACCTAACCAATTAAGTTTAGGCATTTTCAAAACTTTGAAAGGGCACATAAGACTAACTTAGTCATAATTTTTGACATTTTCAAGACTTTGAAGGGCACTTACGACTTCAGCATTTTCAAGACGTTGGCATTAGCAAAATGAAATCAACACGAAACTCAGAAGGGAGAAAAGTGGATAAGTGTAGACTCCGTAGTCTAAAATCCAGACCTATCTGAAAATGAAATGCGCATCATCAGATTAAACTTTCTCTATATAGGTTCCCCGTTAGCTAACTTTCTGTGATTGTATTCATATGGTACGATGGCTAGTTTCCTACTTGTAATTGTGATCCTGTTTGATTTTACCTTGGGGTTGCAATCAGTCTGTATGCCTCCTCCATCAATAGAATGCAAAATAAACCCTGGATTCCACATCTTCTTTATCTTTTTAAATAATATTCTGTTTTTAAATCAACGGTAATGAGATTTCTGAATTGAAATTGTATGCAATTTTTATATCAATGTTTTGAACCACATTTTATGAATTTTTTTATTTTGATTGTTTTGTGTATAATCTGTTTAATAGTCTAGTTTCTGACTCTTCTCTATTATAATTGTTTATACTTTTTTTGACTAAAAGAGGTAAAAATTTATTCAAATAAAAAAAGAGCAATACAAAGCAAGGGCATTACACAACCATGTCACTCTTCACTAATTGGTCCAACTTTTGAGACAAATCCGGGGGTAATTGACCCCTTTCAACAACATTCCAACCTTGCAAATGATCAGAAGCCCATTTAGCCAGACAATCCGCAACCCCATTCCATTCCCGAGGAATATGACAAAAAGAAATAGAATCCACGGAAGCACACAGATTAAGAATCTATTTAATAATAACAACCAAATGCCAACTAACATCCTCTAACTGTTGTGTCTTCAACAAAGTCCCTGAGAATCAAATTCACAAATGATCTATCTCCACCCGAGAGCACAACAATGCTTCATAGCACAAAGAATGGAAAGAGCCTCCATCACATTATTAGTATACCAACCCTTATAAATAGAAAAGACAAACTCAACAGTCCCTGAACTAGTTCGCCCAACACCTCCAATACCAACATGACTAGGATTCCCATGAGAAGAACCATTAGTGTTGATTTTGAATGACCAAAAATGTGTCAAATTTTGTTACCCTTTCAGAAAATAACGTCCTTGGCATGCAATGGTCTTCCAACCCTTTGGGTTGGACACCCAAGGTAAAACCCAACCCTTTGGGTTGGTATTTCCCAATGTAGCTCATTTGGCAAGCACCAAATGTGAAGTATGGGTTTTGGAATGGATTTTTGAACTCTTTATTTTTTTGTCTTTCTCTTTCTCTACCTCTACCAAGGAAACTATATACACAAAATAAACATTTAAGTTGACATTTACATATGGAAATTTACTTTCCTATACTTTAAGTTATATTTCATGTACATAGTTTCAAGATGTTTGAGAGTAGTTTCAAATCTCTTGGAGTTATAATGCAAATTCTAGTTTTTGGAAGATCTTATAATTTTTCAAACTTAGTCAAATTTCAATAATCAACATGTCAAATTTTAGTAATCAGGAGGTCAAATTTCAATGATTATCAAGTTGTATCATCTTTCTCTCTTTTTCTCTATCTCACCTATCGTTTATCTCTTATACTCTAGACCGATATCTCACTATCTCCATCCCTTTATATGACTCTCTCCTTTTAACTCAAGAACTACCTCTAACC